>JASDQU010586082.1:29876-49963 GCA_032191745.1 Picea mariana | reverse complement strand
TAGGCACTTCAAGGTCAAAACAGATCATGATAGTCTTAAATACTTCTTGGAACAAAGACTATCTTCAAAAGAACAACAAAAATGGGTAACCAAGATATTGGGTTATGATTTTGAAATCGTCTATAAAAAGGGGAAGAAAAATGTTGTGGCAGATGCACTCTCAAGAAAGGATGAATATGTTGAGGCCTTTCTCTGTGTTGTCTCGATCATCCAACCCGATTGGATAATAGAAGAAAGGGATGAATGGAAGAATGTTGAAAAAGTGTGGACTCTCATTCAAAGGTTGCAACAGGATTCCAGTGCATCTATACATTTACATGGAAAAATGATTCACTATGGTACAAACATCGCTTATATTTATGTAAGAACTCCCAATTAAAAAAAAGGTGCTATTGGAATTGCACACCTCTCTAGTAGGAGGGCACTCGGGATTTTTGAAAACCTACCATAGAGTCATGAAGGATTTTTTTGGGATGACCTTAAAACTGATGTTCAAAGGTTTGTGGAAGAATGTTTGGTTTACCAACAAAACAAGGTGGAAAAAATTAAGACCCCAGGTCTTTTACAACCATTATCCATCCTGAGTCAGTGCTGGGAGGAGGTTTCCATGGATTTCATCACAGGGTTACCAAAGTTTGAAGGAAAGAGTGTCATCATGGTGATTTTTGATAGACTAACCAAGTACGTACACTTTTGTGCACTCTCTCATCCCTTCAAAGCTAGTATAGTTTCCACAACATTCATGGAGACAGTTCAAAAGCTACATGGCAGCCCAAAGATTATTGTAAGTGACAGAGATACCATCTTCACTGAACATTTTTGGATTATCCAACAATTAACCTCGAAACTACTCACCACAAAAATCTGAAAACAGTAATTATTTTCTTGTTTAGGTACTCAATTGGCTCATAGCTCATCCTATCATCCTCAATCTGATGGACAAACCGAGATAGTGAACAAATTTATGGAAGGCTACCTTCATTGCTTTGTCTCTGATAAACAAACACAATGGTTCAAATGGTTACCCTTGGCAGAATTGTGGTATAAAACTTCCTTTCATACTGCAACAAAAATGACACCATTTATGGCACTTTATGGATACCACCCTCCTTCCATCACTTCTTCTCTAAAATAAAAATCTAAGGTTCAAGCAGTGGAAGATCACATCAAGAATCAACAACAAGTTCTCCAAATATTAAAGGAAAACCTGACCATGGCACAAAAATGGGCCTATCCTTCTATTTATACATTACAAAAGTGGGCCTAAGCATGGGTAAACCCATGGGCCAAAATCCCTTTCCCATTACATTAACCCAAAACTCTAGAAGGGGTCCAAAAGTGGACTGAGATCCCGTGATATTTGCTTCGCTTGGTGCTCCATCTTTGATAGGCTGTCGAAGTCCAAAAATGGTCAAATATGACCAAGTGTTCCTCACAACTTGGTCAAGGGCCAACAGGCCCCAAACACTCACCTGTGACTCTTCCCGAGTGACTCTAGTCTGATCAATTCCACCTTGAATAGCTCGAGCTTGGATCAAGATGCTTCGACCTACTACAATGCAACAACCTCTTGCTCAATGAACTCCTGGATCACTGCATCATTTACTAGACCTTCCAGGCATTGTTTCATGGTGATGACAACTTGTTCAAGCTCGGCTCCCTAGATTTCAACTTCAGTGAACAGTTGGCATGCCTTTTCTTGGATTGGTTGAAGTTGTTGGGAGACTTCCATCACTTTACTTTGCAGTGTATGTACCTGTTGTTGGGAGGTGCATTGTTCTGGAAATCTCTTTATTATTTCGACTAGGTTCAAGGCCTTCAGCTGCGCCTGTAGTGTATCTGTGTGCTGCTTTGCTTATTGGAGTTGTGCCTCCAATGCCTGCAACTCTGGATTCTCTGTGAGTTTCTCATAAGTATAGGCGCTTCTAGCGCTCAGATGCTTGCATTCCAATGCAAAGGTTTTTAATTGGCCAACTGCGCTGCGGGTAGTTGCCTCCCTTAGATCTCTTATTTCTTGAGGACTCTCGGGCACGGTATGAAGTTCCACATCTGTGATGCATTGCTGAAGTTGCTAGATTACTTCTTCAAGTTGTGCCACCTGCTGTGGGACACATTCTTCAATCTTCACTTCTATGACTGTCACAGAGTGAAGTTTTTTGTGATCCCTTTCTTGTGCTTCAAGTTTCTGTGCTAGCAATTGGTCCTTCCTTTGTTGTAACTGTGTTTTTTCCTCATCCCACTTCACTTGAAGGGAAATATTTTCCCATTCTACCTTACTCTATTGTTCTACAAGTGCACTCTGTACTTGTGTCAAATCCTAGGTGGATTGCACTGTGTCTTCTTGAGCTCGTCGAAGGCGAGCTTCAACTTTATTGACGATCTGGTGTAATTTGGTGGGCTCATCGCTTGTTCCTGCTGTTCCAATTGTCAAGGGTGCAGTAGAAACTGCTTGGATGGACTGGAGTGCCTGCTTCACTTCTTGAAGTTCACCCTTGATTTTGCTGAATACCTCCTCCTGCTTTACTTCTTGCTTTTCTGCGATCTCTAGTGAAGCATCATTCAGCACAATGATTAAGAAGTAGAAGTCGTCCAGTGTGAGGGTAGTGTTAAATGTAGTTCGTGTGGCCTTATTTTTCTTTTGGGATGAGGTATTTGGTGGGGTAATATTTCTTTTCTTAGAGGGATCCTCCTCGTCTCTAGGGGGAGAAACCTCGCCTTTGTTTTCCTCAACTTCTGTGCCACCTAGTTCTTCACCATCACCTCCCTATGTAGGTGAGATTGAAGTAGTATTCATGGATTTTCTATGGACATATTGAGCTTCATCATCCTTCTTAGTCTTGCTTGGTCCAGGTGTATCCGGCATAGCTTTAGGGATATCCACGTCGGACATTTCTGTAGGGTCCATTGCAACAAGGAGGTCCGCTGACCATTCCTTAGTAATATGCTCCAAGTCTTCTTCTGTCAACTTGTAGTATGAGTGGAGCTACTGTTTGTGCTCATCAGCGTGCACTGTGATATAGGTGAAGTGGCGGTCTGCGCTGAATTTTATCAAAGGTGTAAACCTGTGAAGTGCATTTGGGGTGAGGCATGGTGTAGACTGGATTGCATTCTTCAATTGGTTGTAATAGGCGTGGAAGACCCATTTGTTGGAACATTGGCAGACCCAGGGTTCAACGCTCAAGAGCACACCAACAAAGCCCTAACTATTGGCCCTTTCGGCAACACTTGTGAAGGAGATGAAGTCTCACTTGAGGTAGAGGCAGGGGTGGTTGCAAGTGTTGAAAAGTCAACAGGAAACATGTGTCTAATTTATTTTTCCCTTCAATAAATTAGACAATAAATATTAATCTATTATTTCATTCATAACTGAGTGAATTGGATTTGTAACAGAATTATAAGTGTAGTTAAGTGAGTTAAGATCGGTTGTACTAGTTGTAACTAAATATGCACGAGTGAGAGTTTAGTTAATCAATGAACTCACATGCAACTGAAGATTCACCATGGTTAACTACATGCATGTCAGATCTAGTGGAGACCCAGTTGAGATAATAGGTGAAAGGGTCAGTTTGGCTATCAGTTGTGATTTTATCACACATGCAGTGGATATGCTTATGAGCATGTGAAAACTAGGCAATTTGTGATTCATTGTGAGAATTCGAATTGCAGAGATTGTCTAGAGGAGGCAAGCTGTCTGGGCACGGAAATTGGCACATGTATTTGCTGATTTGTGTATGACAGTGTGAGATGATTGTATTGTACTGAGAGCTCTTGGATTAGAGCTTTGTATGAGATTGTTTCATAATTCATGATATACATAATATATGATAGTGGGGTTTTTAGCTTTATGCTTTCCTGGTAAAACTTCTGTGTTATGTGTTATTGATATTTCACTTTGTGATTGTGGTTGTGATCGTGGTTTAATTTTACACAAGAATAATAGTAGAAGCAATTTTTTATTTAACAATGGCGTATAATTGTTAGATCAGGAGAATCGCAGGAAATACAATAAGTGTATTGAAATTTCTACAGCAAGACTCAGGTGTCTGCAACCTTATCTGGGACATAGATATGTGATTATATCATTTATAGATGACTTAGCATCGATCATTCATCAATATTCAACCTTTGTTATACTTTGCAGACAACACAGAGCATCGTGGTGTACATTCAGATCTACAATATTTCAACACTTAACCATAGTAACCCAGATCAGATTCGGTAGATCAACACTAAGCATCCTCATACACATCAGATCTAACAATCATATATATCTAAGAAGAAAAGAGCATAAGTGGATATATCAAAGCACATAGAATAAGAAAAGATAAACACATTGAAGCAAAGCACAGAGCATAACACACAGATTTACGTGGTTCACCCCCACCCCGAGGCTACGTCCACAACATCTTCTTCTTTATTATTGTCTTTAGTCTGTTACAAGCACAAAGCCTCCAAAACCCTTCTTCGCATAGGATAAAATATCTGCACAGCTCGCTAGATCCTTCTTCCTTACGTTACAACACTTAACTTTCTATAGCAACCTCACAGTAACTTGCACTTAGCCTTGCAAGCCTTACACAGTTCACACAGAGCACTTATTCAACATCACGTAGAAGCACTATCAATTTTACTAAGAAATCACATCTACTACTTCTTACATTGCCTATCCCTCTATTTATACATTACAAAAGTGGGCATAAGCATGGGTAAACCCACGGGCCGACATCCCTTTCCCATTACATTAACCCAAAACCCTAAAAGGCACCCAAAAGTAGACCAAGATCCCGTGATCTCTGCTTTGCTTGGTACACCATCTTTGATAGGCTGTCGAAGTCCAAAAATGGTCAAATATGACCAAGTGTTCCTCAAAACTTGGTCAAGTGCCAACAATCATGAAATGCAAAGGTCATAACACGTTGGAAGGTTTCTCCGACATTCTTAAGGCCGAAAGGCATCTTCCAGTATGCGAAAGTACCCCAAGGAAAAATAAATGTTGTCTTATGTTGGTCCTTGGGTTTAATTTTAATTTGCTTATATCCTAAAAATCCATCCATGAAAGAAAAAAACTTCTCTTCCCACACACTCGTCGAGAATCTAATCAATGAAGGGTGTCGGGAAGTTGTCTTTGGGACAGGCTTTGTTCAGGTCACGAAAATCCATGCATATGCGGATGGCTCCTTGCTTTTTATTCATAGGAATGGGATTGGATGCCCATTCAGTCAAGGGAACCAGGTAGATAAAGCCAACATTAAGAAGTTTCTCTGCCTCTTCCTTAATAGTATGGGCCTTCCTAGGATTGAAAACTCTAATTCGTTGTCAAACAAGTTTAATAGTCGGGTAGGTTTTAATCTCATGTTCAAAAATTTGAGGGTCGATTCCTGACATCTCTTCATATGAACAAGTGAACATGTCGCGAAATTCCTTGAAGAGCTCGGTGTAGATCACAATTTCTTCAATTTTGCCAGGGGTAGGAGAGATATCGATCCTGACGGTAGGAGAGATACTCTCCATGTTTCCTTCAACATAAATGTTGTGCATATCGAGTGGAACTATGGCATGACTGACTATATTTCTCAAACTAGATCTAAAATCATCTTGTTCAATTTTGGCAAGATTTGATGAAAATAAGAGCGATGATGCTTATCATCCCAAGGCATGTTAGAACCATTCATGTCCTCTATGATAGCTTCATTCAAAGGTAAAATCTCATCGAGGTAGTCACATGAAAAAGACTATGAAGTGGCCCACATGGGCTCTAAAACATGATCCTCTTCATTTGTCTGTGAGGTAACAAGATCCAGATCGACGAAAGTGTCAAGAACAACTTGATATGCAATCTCTACTACCGATAGTGGCATGGCCATTCTAGAATGTGAATAACCTTCAGAAGATGTATTCAAGGAAGCTAGGGTCCAAGGATCATTAAAATAGGAAGTGCGGAAAGGAACGAATCTCTATGTTGAAGCAGACCTACTGGACATGGCATATATATGATGAACCAGTGCCATGAAGTCGAAGGTACCCATAAGGGATGAATACATTCTGACATCGATATTATCAGTTTTCGGCTGAGAATTATCGATCACGAGGTTCGACGGTCCAACAGATGCATTGGGGATAGCGTACACAAAGGATAACTAGTCGATCATCATGATATTCCCATCATGAGGAAAGAAAAGAGTGTGGAAGAATGACGATATGATTACAGTCATAGCGTAAGTCCAATTGTGTCCTAGTAAAAAGTTATAGTCGAGAGGTGCATCAACCACCTCAACATCCACGTATATCATCTTCCCACCTAATTGGACCATAAAGGCAGGAAGAATATCGTGAGGGTGGAAGGAATGACCGTCAAAAGAAGTTAACATGGTAAGATACTAAGAAAGGGTTGGAGAGCCGAGGGATTTCCAACAAACTAGGGACATCACACATGTTGCAGCACCTTCATCAACAATAGTACGCTTGATGGTATACTTTGAGTAACCCATGTGGATTTGGAATGCCACATGGTAAGGCAAGAGAGGCTTCACATATGTGACATCAAACTTGATAAAATTTGAGCCACAAGGACCAAGAGCTCCTAACAAAGATAACAAAGCATTCCTCTGTGAAGGACATGTCTGGAGCACCTCCATTGCTGACATCGCACAAGGGGTTTGACCTAGATCCTCAACAATATAGTAATTTTGGGTGGCTCTAGCATTAATATTGTGGGTAGAGTGCTTGAGTAATCCTTTCGAAATACGAGGTGGGGGCTCTAGTTTTTCGATATGCAAGGGTGTCTCCATAGGAGGGGGAGTCTCTAGACTAGGTACAGTCTATGGAAAACTGTAATTGCGAGACCGAGTGGCTACATTAACCTCATATTTAACCATATTGATGCATAAACGATCACCGTCTTGCGTTGGTGGGTTTTGAATTCCACTTGCCACATTTTTGGCATTTGAGGAGCTCAAGTCCATGTGTTTATTATGTGGAAAAGGATTCTTCAACATGACGAGTGGTAGAGATAAAATCCTCATAGCTTCCAAAAGTTTGGGGAATAAATGGGTAAGGTGGTCATCTGTACAAATCTTGCAAGGAAACTTCACCTTACGCCTTTCTTTCTTGCACTCACCAACATTATTATTCGACTTCTCATTATTACCATTGTCATTGGGTTTATTATTATTCTTCCCACCCCTACGATTATTATTACATCCTTTCTTTTTATTCCCTCCTGGTTGTTGGTTACCATTCAGACTAGTCGAAGATTGCAAATAATGTACATCCACAGATTGAGTGGGAGTGGAGGAGATAGACGAAGATGGCCCTCCTACAGAGTGGTTTAGAGACAACTCTTTCAAATGGCTTGTCACCGAGTCTACGGATTTCACATTGGAGGAGCCTACAATGCCATCGGCATGAGGCCCAGGATTTTGCCTAGGGTCATATTTTGTCCTCGGTACATTTGGAAGAATCTCATATAACATCCCAGACTGAGCATATATAATATCTAACCATTGGGATTTAAAAATCGCTTCTTCCTCAGATGTAACCCCATATGTAGAAACATCCTTTGAAATATAAGGTAGGAGAGACTTGAGGAACCACTCTAGAAGGGATTCCAGGGGTATGCAGGTCTTGATCAACCTCTTCCATCTATGACACTCCTGGATGTGATCCGAGATATGAGTAGCCTTGTTCTAACATAAGGTCAATAGAATTTATAAGACATCATCGTAACGAACCGACAATTGGAAGTGGTTGAGGAAGGCTAAGACCATCCTACTAAAGGTTTCGTATGTCCCCCTAGTTATCTTGATATACCATTTCATGACGACCCCCATTAGGGTGCATTGAAACAAAATTAATAGGATAGAATCGTCATTAAGGGAATTCAAAGAGCACCAAAGGTGAAAAGTAGTAATGTGATCACCGGGATCCTCACCATTCTTGCCTTCGAATTTTGGAATATCCAAAGGAAGCTTGGTGGGGACGGGTGCCATGTCAGATCATGACACATAGGATCATTCATTAACTTAGACAAGTCTAGTAGATTTAGCGTGGATAGAAAAGGGAGATGGGGTTGAAACATCTAGCCTCAAGAGCCCTAGAAATATTGTTGTTGGGGAATCACAACCCATCCAGGGTTATGGTAAGAACCATGGCCTTGTCTGGGATTGTAAGAACCTCCTCTATACTGATTCATGAGGGGTTGGTTGGGCACCATTCTAGTAGGAATGTTTTGATGAGGGTTGTAAAAAATTCCCCTAGCCGGATTGGCTCCAGGTTGGGGGTTTCCCAAGGTATGAAACTGACCTCCTCCAAGTGTGAATCCGAAGGATAAAGGTGGATTCGTCATGACAAACGTGTTGGTTAGAATCGATACAGAGGAGGTGGGTGTAAAAGATGGATAGTAAGCAATAACTTGTCTGCCAAGTTGGTTACTCCATCCAGAAGCATTAGGAATGAGATTAGACCCGAGGTTGAAAGGAGGAAATCCTCTAATTGTAGGGATCATTTGTGAGACATGAGTACCACCAAACGAGAATGGAGTATTTGGAGGAGCCATGCCGCCAAGTCCAATGCTAGTATTCAAACTAGTTGCTAGGATGGAGGTTGCAAATTGCGATGTGAAATTAAACATACCATAAGAAAAAGGACTAGAGGCAATAGGTATGGACTGAACATTGTAACCCAGTGAGTGACCAAGGGAACAAAAAGAGTCGTGGCTATAGGTTGAGTATTCACTATAGTACGAACATAGGTGATGATAGTCACCCATGGCACTACAACCATTGTGGTTGAAGGTGTCAAAGGGGTATCATTAACTATAGTACACTACTACATATGACCAAATTTTCCACGATTTTTTGTTGATATTGCCACACATATCTGTCGCACTTTCCACGAAGCCAAACAATATTTTTCATGGAACTTTTTACGTCACTATATCCACACACTAAGATTATTCATGGAAACAATGACGAAATCATGCCGCCAAGTTCGTGGAAAGAAGAATAGATGTATACCTTCTTGCGATGAACATGCATCGCTATAGAGACGAAAGAGCTTGGAAATAGTGATGAAGTCCTGTGGCAGAGTAGAAAACTCACCAATGGCGTGCGACACATATGCCATATTTGTGATGAATATACGTCGCTGTAGCGACGAATTATGTAGGTTTTAAAAAATAAAATTGATAGTTTTCTAGTCTCCGAAAACAATGATATGCTATAGAAGTCCCCATATTCATGATACATAGAAGCCTTATTACTGCACCTAATGAAGAATATGATTTATTGTTGATTCATGCACAAATTTGATGTCTAGCACCAATCCCTTATCTTGCTTCAAGGACAGAGCCTTTCAAGGAGGGACGATAGTGGTTGATACGAGGCACTTGCGAGATTATCTATGTTTCGAGAATAGGTTATCCTCTACAAACATGGTCAATGACATGAAGGTCGAAGCTCATATGGCCCCTCCTCCCCCCTCACATTGTTCTCAATTCCCCATAACCAACAAATAATTTTGTTTATATAGAAAAAATATAGGCATTCATGCATAACTAGGCTAGTCATCGAAACATATGAACATATAAACATTGAAGCATAATGTGGTAATTCATATAAACAATGTTTCATACTAGCAACATCGATAAACATCCAAATACAATTCATGAATTTATACATCTAGTTTTTCTTTGATTTATGCTTTTTACATTCATAAAATTGACGATTGGGGTATCATAATCATCCTTTGACACTGTATTTCCTGCGCCCTGTCCTTCTATTCTTTGTGTTTCCATGTGCTCATGTACCATACTTATGGTACGTCAATGAGAAGGGCATGGAGGCATCAGTGTAGGGGCGTGAACTACAACAACGAAAATGATCATATCGATATGTTGAAATATAATTGAAATAACTATTTCATTATTTTGATTAACATTGCAATATTTATCTTTACCTGTCTGTGTAGTTATGGAAGTTGGTGCGTTAATTTCTTGTCCACTTGGTTCCTCTCGCAGTTCACCCTCCTGAGCTACATGCTCTTCCATTTAAAGAAGATAATATATAAGTCAGGAAATAAATATCTACAATCACAGTAAATATTTCTAATTCTGAAGCATACATACCAGAATGGGTACTCTTCTCCCCACTATCATTGGACATGTGCTCCCTAGTATGAAGTGGTGTCTACTGAGTACCTCTAGATTCATTGCTACGATTGTACTATTGCTTGAAAAAAAACATAAATACTTAGTTAAGGGTGAGATAATAAAATATGAATTGACTTTACAAGCATGCTACTGTGGTTTCCTTATTCATTTTATTTACCTACATTTGCGTGGCTGGGGAGATTAGAGTCTAGCCCAAGCTTCTCTGATATTGAATCACACTTTTAAAACCATACTTGTAACCAAGATTTAGGTCCTCCTTGGTGGCAAGATTTTGGAACATATTTAATTGCAATGCATAACAACATTAAAATTACCAATAACAAAAAAAATAAATTGTTCACTACTGTTAAATAAATATTCACCACAATTAATCATTTAATTTTTACGATTCAGGATTTTAGTTTTCCATAGCCACCCTGGCCTAGTTTATGCTACCCTTGCTTTTCCATTCTAGTCTTGGTTTCTTTGGAGGTATCAGGTAGCCTATATATGGAATTTTTGAAAAACGTTAGATATCAGAATTGTTACTTAAAACAAGAAATAAAAACATAAATGAACATATTTCACTAAGAAGATGACATGTGTTGTACCTTGATTTACCAGGTCGTGGATGTCTTCCTTTTTTTTTAAACAAGTTCTCCTTTGAATCCTCTATCAGGGACTTCCACTCTTTCTCCAAAACCATGGGAGGCCGCTCATGCTTGAGGTATAATTGCAATTTCTCCCTATATTGGGCCCTAGTATATTTTAAATTCTCGCCGGCTAACTTTGTAGCCACTTTCTTGTTGAACGTATTGTAGAACACGTTTACCATGAGGCCTATCAATTCATATTTCTTTTTTCTATCTTGGGTATTCTACCATGTGCGAATGGTGGGGCCAAACAACTCCAATGCTTTTTCATTCAAGTTTCTGTATAAAACATTGTTTCCTACATAAACGTGTTATGCATTAATTTATAATAATATCAACAAATTTCCATTTCAATTTTATCTCTGGAGTCATTTGGAGTCCTAGGCTCTAGCTCATCATGCTATGGCGTGTCATTCAGGTCAACATCAGTGCGCTCATCAATGGATTCGAGGGGAACCTCAGGAGGGTAAAAAATACTCATTTGTACTTTGTTTTGTCAAAGTTTTAGTTGCATTGAACCATCACTGCTACCTATAGAAGTTGCACACTCAACAAGTTCCTGGGGCACGGAGTTTAAAAAATACTACAAATGGAAAAAGTTACTTTATCAGATCATATAGAAAATATATAAAAAAAAACAGATATGAAATTGTCATAGCTGATAAAAATATGTGAAGATGCCACTTACCAAAAAATTAGTTATTATATTTTGTAGCTCTGCAATTCTTGCCCTGCCCTCCCGTGTTAGGGGTCTTTTGTGAAACACATCTAGATATTATATATTTTCCTTCTTCAAGGCCTTCGCGATAGTTTCTATTGGGTCAATGGAATAAAATATTTCGTCCTCAAGATCCTCATCATCCAAATCGACTGTATTGAACTAAAAACATCAAACAATAAATGAAATTAAAACAATTTTAAC
The DNA here is from genome assembly GCA_032191745.1 of Picea mariana. Lineage (NCBI taxonomy): Eukaryota > Viridiplantae > Streptophyta > Pinopsida > Pinales > Pinaceae > Picea > Picea mariana. The sequence goes on along the minus strand of JASDQU010586082.1, from coordinate 38,241 downwards.
ATCACAAAAAATAAGATATTGTAATGAAATTTAGTTATTATTAAGCACTAACAGTTACCTGATGCTGCTGTGTGGCCAGTGACTTCCCAGGGTCACCCTTCTCTGATCTACTGCGAATGGGTGACTCCCACGGTGACCATGCCACAATACATTAATGAATAAGATTAATGAGATGAACTTTAACATTTGAGAAATTTAGTTATTGTAGTCATAAGTTGTTACTATATTTAACATTTACCTACCGAGGCACATCAAGTGCCTTTCCACGGTCACCCTGGACAAATGTAGCATGTGATTTTCCACGATCACCCTGGATAGATGTAGCATGTGATTTTTCACGATCACCCTGGACAAATGTTGACACAATAAATCAATCAACAAAAGTTATGAAATTTACCTATAACATTAAAAAAATGAAATATTGCAGTAATATCAGAAAATAAATAATTAAATTTCAGAAATTTAGTTGTTGTAGTCATAAGTTGTTACTATATTTAACATTTACTTGCTGAGGCATAGTGGGTGCCTTTCCACGGTCACCCTGGACAAATGCAGTGTGTGATTTTACACGGTCACCCTAGACAGATGTTAACACAATAAATTAATCAACAAAATCTATGAAAGTAATTGTAACATTAAAAAAATGAAATATTGCAGTAATATCAGGAAATAAATAATGAAAAATGAAATATATGCAGTAAAAAGTTGAAATATTGCAGCGATAAATTATAACAATTATTGCTCAAAGGTTGAGTTGAATGGCATGTAATATATTTACCCCCATAGCCGCACCCCCTCCATCTATTCGATTTAAGTTGTAATAGATCATCAACTCTTCACCTAAAACTATTGTTTTTGTTACACATATAAATATACGATTTCCTTCGCGTCCCTAAAATATGAAATTCGATTGCTTAGTTGTTGCCACTGGTCATGTACTATTTATAAATCCCACAATGTTTCCAGAATATTTTTCCTTCCATCAATATACATAGTCACCCCTTTATTTTGATTGTTATCTACTAGTTGTATATAATTTGCGGCAACTCCATATCTCCGCATACTTCACATATATTGGACCAACATTAACCAGTGATTGTATTTGTATAATGGTCCGACATACTCCATCAATTCAGTTATAGAACCATAGCCAACCTTTATTCCATCAATGGAAAATAACCCCAATCCATGTAAGGACGAAGGAGCAATGCGATACATCCTCCCACTGATGAAGAAATCTGTGTCCACTTCAGGTAGCTTCTTAGGTATCCATTGTTGCACTAGATGTCTATATCTCAAGGGAAACTCAATGTCACCTATGATCTCAACATCATAGTTACATGACCCTCCATTGTCAATAAAAATTTGCATGCGTATACAAAATCGTTTACTTACCTTTTCAGATCTAGTTGATCTAGAACCAATAGATCTAGTACAACACGTCTCACTTTCAACCTCACTGAGTATATCTTGATCAACACTCGAGGAATATAAGATCTAATAGATACCTATTTGGTGGTACCTACACTCGTTAAAACAAGAAGATAAGTTATCGTGTGAATATAAGTTTGTGGTACCAACACTCGAAAAAATGAGAAGATAAGTTAGCAAGAAAATATTCAGGGAACCCATGTTTTTCTTGGAGAATATACTTGAATGAAAAATCTTACAATCTAGGCCATTTTTGAATCCAAAATAAATTCCATACTTAGCCTTATGAAAACTTTTGTTATACCTTCATTTACTTCTTATTTTCTTTCAGACAATGGATATGTCAAAAAATGCTCTTGAAGAACTTTAAGAGTTCAACAAGGCTTTCCTAATTCTTGACACATTGTTCAATACTTCCCTAATTGGCTTGTTATAATAAGGTAGCTTTTATGAAATTGGTTTCTTCATAACTTGAGGGTCTTCACTCTTCTTATGACATCCATTTGTATCTCTAGGATTTATGGTCTCGGGTAGTGTTGAAATTAATGCAGCTACAAGAGCCATTCTATGGAGGATGGAAAAGACCCTAGCTGTGGACTAGGGCCCCCATCACACTCTTGGGGTTTCTTGGTAAGATACCAAGCAATGAGAGCCATGGAAAAATACCATTGTGAGGGTCTGTTGACGGGCATAAATGACACATCGTCAACTGGAAGGTCAAATCTGCACCGGGATTGTCTAAATAACCCAAGATGTTTGGAGTGAAATGACTTGACGGGTTTAATGGCTCCATTGGGCAACTAAAATCCTAAAAATAACAAAAGAAAGGAAACTAATCTAAAAAGATATAATACTAAGGATATAAATTTGATAATTACAAATATCAAAAAAGGAAGATGACTATGTGCATGTGATTATAAACAATGTATATACAATTCTGCGAGATTTACTAGATATGTTGCGAAATAGATGTTTTTTGGAAGTGTCTATGAAGTAGATAAAGAAAGAACATACATTTTGTTTAATATTTAAAACTTAAAACAAAAACTGAAGAATACTAATTCAAACACAATTGAAATAAGAACAGATTAACAGTCAAAGCTGATTGAAGCTATTCTTATTTCATTGATGAATAAACTAACTAAAGAACAAAAATATGAATAAACTAACCTGTAATTAATCAACTAAATTGAGTCTATGTCCCTGCACAATTCAAATTCTTGGATGTCTTTCCTATGAGGAAAACCTATAATAGAATGGTGCCAGCATTCCCAAAACAAACTCAAAGGTGTTTTGGAACAACAATATAACAATAAACAAATAAATATACAGATATGGTGATCTTATAATAATGAATATTTATAATAAAATAAACTTAATACAAAGAATTCATGTAATACATCATCCAATATCCAACATAAATCCATGATATTTAAATGAAATCTTCATCATAGATGTAATATAGGACAATAACTTATGGACAAAATTAAAGTGCTGAAGTAATATGAAATATTATACGATGATAATACTAAAGTTGTATAACGTATTAACATTCCATAAGATAAAGGCAAAACATAATGGGTAAGAGCCACGCTGGTCTAAAGCCAAGGAGTGAACATCTTGTCCATATTAGTCTTGAAAGTCATATATCCATAATATGTCCAAACCAAAAGATGTTTTTAATACTAAGAGTGAACAGTATTTAAACTAGTTCACGATTCAAATTCTCTTATCATACAAGATAGAGTTGAATCCACATAAATAATATAATATTACAAAAATAGTGAAACTAAAAACCACTCATGCATGAGTTGGTTTGTCAAAAATAAACCAAAGTTTTATAAACAGAAAGAGGCATAAACTATTTGAATAATTGAGCGCATAATTCAAGGTGTTTGCTCCATGAAATCAACATCATAATCGTCCATTTCCTATAGATAAAAAAACCGATTTGATATTCAGATAATGATATTAATTATTATTCAAAAGAGACTGGCTACAAAATCATAGATTATGTAGCTAGTCTTATTAATAGCAAATGAAATCAAATTAAATCTCTCTATTATCATTTTTTTATAACAAAATGGAATAAAATCAAAACAAAATCGTTTTACCATTAGAAATTAGTAAAAGAAGGATCTAATAGTTCAGAATTTATAATGGCTTGGAAGCTGGTTGTGTTTTTTATTATGATATTCATGGACTTCTTGGATCTTTTGCTTTCCCTCTGTGTGTCTGCCTTCAAGTCAACATTCTCTTGTTCCAATAGGGTATTCTGAGTAGCAAAGCGTTTCACTTGAGCCTGTAAGAGAGAAATATATCTATAATAACGCTCTATCCAGTCGAGGCAGCTATCACAAGGCACTCGGGTAATGGCAGATTGACATGGAACACAACTGACAATAGGTGCTTCATGTGTCATTGTGGTTTGTTCCAGGATGTGACCAATACCTGAAAAACCTTCTTTTCCCTTGAGATGAGGGGGTAAATTAGACACGAAGTCATACTTTTCAACCTGGGTAACAACCTCTTTCCTGGGGCACTGATTTTTTGGGTCTTCACGAGACAAGAAGTCGTCCATCTCCCGATATGAACACCGATCATCGATCTTGATCGGATAGATCAAGATCAGATGATTACTATTTCGATTTCTTAGTTTTCTAGAAATCAAATGACGAACATTCTTATTCCTGAAATTTAAATCTGTGTTCTGTGGTTTCTTTGCCTCACACAAATTCTTCACAACAGGTTTATCATTATCATTTAAATTAGATTCATTCATAGACACATGATGGTCCTTTCCTTTTAATTCGGTAATTACCTATTCCAAATATCTTCTAGGTGAAAAAATACATGGCAATTCCTTATCCACAGGGGTTTCATCAACAACAAAAACTAGTTCAATAAATTCCGAGCCATCAAGTAAATTGACCATCTGGATTTCAGTCATTGGTCTATCCAAATTAGGGTTTTAAATTAAATGGGGGATAACTATATCATTGACCTAGGTGAATCCATTCTGGATTAGAAAACCCTCCCAACTATTGCCAATTTGTGACAGGTGAGCAACCAACAATATCTCAATGAGTCTGTGATGAAACATACTAGACAAAGAATTTGTGCTCTATCGCTTATAGCGCTTGGCCATTTTGTAAAGGATCATTAATAGGTAAAAAGGAATATGCAACTCAAACCCTATGAAAATCATAAGCAACCGAATGTGATACAGAAAAACCAGCCCATACCGACCTTCACAAGTGACGAACTATTTCAGAATTAAAAGGAGACTGTGCCATCTAGGTTTTAGCAAAGCAATGGGAATACCTTTTGTACAACAAGTGGATTTGAAAGAAACCATAAATAAACTCCACGGGACATCCTCTATTTTAGCATTCTTAAACCACCTCTTACCTTTTAAAGGGAGTCCTGTCACCCTGGTCATGAAATCCTCTGTTAATTCCAAATGTACATCACTGACCTTGGCCCTAAAATAGTAAAAAGTTTGTGCAAAATCTTTTGCAACCTGGATATTATAGCCTTTGAACTTCTTGAGGAAGACATCCCATCCATGAGCCTTCAGGTTGTCAATAACATCATCATGGGATAATAGAGCTTGGCATCTGTTTATCTTAATATGAACCACGGGTGCCATTACCATGGTGACAAGGATACAACAAATATCACAAGGGATAGGTTTAGGATTCCAACGGATGAGTAACAGAGACAGGTCTAAAAAAACTATGATGGCACAAAAAATTTAAGGTCTGGGGACTGTCATAACTTGAACATAAAGGGTTAGGGAAAATGAAAAATAGAGGGCTCGTAAAACTAAAAACCATTTCTCACAATGAGTGCCAAACCCTCCATAGTACAAAACCCCACATGCATAATGAATTATCTCATTAATATTTCATGTGAGCAAGGTGAATTGAAAACGTAGGTACAACATGCCTGTACCAATTGATATGAATGTTGATATGACAATTTAACTCATGAAATTATATCAACTGTTAACCAATCATTTTTGTGCATTCAAAACATTTCATGAATCAAATCAACAATAAACTATAGAACCAATGAAGTCACGGTACCCATAATACATAAGGATTTCGATAGTGTATTAATCAATAAGTTCATAAGTCTTGAGTTTAAACCATGCATGGGTGCCTTTTAAAACGATATTTCTAAGGTAAAATATTATGAAACCAAGACAAGTTTTATATTTAAATTCATGCTTACAGTCATGAATTAAAAATAAAACAAACGAAAATGCACACGAAAAAAAACTCAATAAGGTAAACTTAACCCAATCATCGCCTTGAAACTCAAAAACATAAACATTTACAAATAGAAGGTGATGGCAACTACAGAAAGGTATAGTCTCTTTTGATCTCAATACGTATCGAAAATCATATTGTGGTTGCCAACAATGGCGACATACTGGGCGAAGCATTTATCTCTACATCACTAGAAAATTCATGTTAGGGTGAATAAGATGAAATGTTTTTTTAGAAATAGTTAACAAGAGGTCAAGCATATTGATCATAACTTAGAAAATAACGTAGTTTAGCATCAAATGTATTTCTATCTAAAAATATGTCATATGGTATCTAACTTAGATTATGAGTGTAGCGATTGTTTATGCCGTTGACCTTGACACTGTTGACAGGGCCACTACTGCCAGTAGGCATCCATAGCCTCGACAGGGATGTCATTTGACCTACTCTAGTACCTCTATCCTGTCCAAGAGTTATCCATTTATGATATGAGACATCTTTTCACTTTGATCAAATTGAAAACAGACTTAAGGATCTTCTTAAACCTGACATTGCTTCTTTGCCAGTAGGCCTGTTCAGTACCCCGACAAAGTTTCCTTGGTATCATGCATGCATTTAACCGCTGGCAGCAGACCTGTTCAGCGTCCTGACGGGTTTACATACACTTCCCACACATTACCATGCTTTCAACCCTCTAGAATTTGTTTATAATTTGCATAACTTAATAATATTCAAGAGGGCAGGGTGATACTGAAAATATTGTAGTTTGGAATGAAAAAAATTGATCTTTTACCAATTATTCTTCTATTTTGATGACCTTCATCATGATTTGGACACTTAGATTTCGGTTAGGAAACCATATCGAGGATGGGAAGGTACAATTGAGTTTTTTTTCTCAAAACATGGACAACATTAGAAGTTTATTAATGACAATCACATCTACTTGTAATTTCAATGAGAAACCAAAAATACTGATTTGAACAGAAACTCACTTCTGCTGATCTGAGTTTTATCACTTACTACTCAGGTGCTTGGGAAGTTATCAACTGTTGCTAACGAACAAAAATTATGATTCCCTTCCACAAATGAGATGGTGAATCAGACATAATTATTTAGAAAACAAATCAAAATCAAGCAAAATGAAAAGAACCAAAATAAAAAACAGAAAATAAAATTAAAAAAATATTTACAAAAGAGTGGAACATAAATAATCAGGTGAAATACCTCTTGAGGGCCTGGCCATTCACTGGGAAAATGTCTAGTTTTCCCTCTAAATTATGCAGACGGAAAGAGCTGGGACCCAATTTTTCAGAAATTACAAATGGTCCCAGCCACAGATTTTGGAACTTGGTATGTTCCCCCTTACCCTCGTGAGATTTATCCCACTTGAGAACCAAATCTCCGACATCAAAATTCCCATCTAAATATGAATTCAAATCAAACCATCTTTTTACAATTTGCTGGTGTTGATTCAATTTATTCTTTGCTTGTGCCCTCACTTCCTCTAATTTTAATAAGGCATTTATTCGATTTTCTAGAGGAGGGCACTCCTCTTCTTGAACTTTCTGTGAAAATTGCAGAGAAGGAAGTAAGACATGCGAGGGGAGAATGGATTCTCTTCCGTAAATGAGGAAGAATGGGGAATTGCCAACAAAATGTTTTGGTGTTACCCTATCAGCCCAGAGTGCATTATACAATGCATTGTGCCATTTTTTGTGATTTTCTGAAACTGTCCTTTTAATAATCTTGATTAAATTTTTGTTTGTTGATTCTGCTAGGCCATTTCCTTGAGGGTAGTAGCTTGCAGAATACTTCAGTTTAATCCCTTTTTCCAAAGAAAAAAATTTCATGTCAAGGGACGAAAATTAAGAAGCGTTATAAAAAACTAGACACTCGAAAATGGCGAATCGAGTGATGATATGAGAGTTCAGAAAAGATACTACCTGACTTGTGTTTACCACTTTTAAAGGTACAACTTCAAACCACCTTGTAAAATAGTCTATTGCTGTAAGGATATACTTGTGCTTCTATGAAGAATAGGGATTGATTGGTCCTATGATGTCTAGGCCCAATTGCTAAAAAGGTAAATCCACAGTAATAGGTTGTAAAGGGAATGCTTCCTTTTTCACCTGTCCTACAACCTTTTGGCAGATTATGCATTTGTGGGACATTGTGTGGGAATATTTAAACAAGGTAGGCCAATAGTACCCATCTCTTAACACTTTGTGGGCAATGGTATCTCCACCGAAGTGACCAACGACTTCACCTGCATGAAGTTCAGATAACACTTTTTCTGACTCTTCCTTTTCCAAACAACGCAGAAAAACAACATCAAATTTCTTTCGAAATAATACATCATTTATTAACTGGAAAGATGCAGATTTAAGACTAAGTACTCTTCTATTTTTAGGATCAAGATTGCGGGGAGAATATCCATGTGTTAAATAAAATCTAATGTTCTCATACCAAGAATTAGTAGTATCTTGTGCACAACTGATCCGTTTTTCGTTATGACGATTCACAATTAAGGTGTTTATTTGAATTTCTTGTTCTTCAACCGAATCAACCACTAGTTTACACATGCATTGACCTCTAACAATTTGTGCAGGGGTCATTTCAAGGTCATATTCCTGTAGTGACATCATCCAATTTTACCT
>JASDQU010586082.1:1425-28874 GCA_032191745.1 Picea mariana | reverse complement strand
GTGTGATATCATTTCTTCCGTGAAAATTGTCCAAGTGACGAGTGATTTGCGAGAACAAATCCATCGATACCAAACAAATTGATTAGGTTCTAAATATAAAGAAGCAGTTCGTACCTTTTGTGTATGTGGCACATTATGGAGATCAAATAATTTCTCCATCTGAAGTATCCATGTGATTGGGTCCTTGCCATCAAACTTCCTCATGTCAATCTTAGGAACATGGTTGGTCTTCAAACCAAAGTTGGAGTTTCTCCATTCTTGATTCACCTTCCTTGTGTGCACATCATGAATTTCATGGGATGCATTTTCACTTTCAGTTGTCTTCTCTATTATGAAATTTTTCAATACTTCCATGATATCCCCTTTTAAACCATATATCTTAGTGTCCAACTTAGCTTCCATTGAATCCATCTTAGTATCCAACTTAGCTTCCATTGAATCCATCTTAGTATCCAACTTAGCTTCCATTGAATGCATGTTAGTATCCAACTTAGCTTCCATTGAATCCATCTTAGCTGCCATTGAATCCATCTTAGATTCCATTGACTCCATCTTATTTGTAGTTCATTTATGTCCCTACGCATTTCTTCACCTTCATCAAGAGTCCAAGTAGGATTTTATGGAGGCTTATTTTGTGTAGAAGTTCCCTTTTTGGGTGGCATGTTGGCCAAGTATCACTTTTGAACCTTGATTTTGAGGTGGTTCTGCTAGACAATATTTCTTTTGTTGTATCTCCCAATTTTTGGCCCTTCTGGGTATGAAACTTTCTCTTATGTATTTCTATGATATTTCTTCTCTGCAATTCCATAGGTTTGATCACAATTGGATGTGCCAAGTGGAATTTACGGTAACTTCCCCACAACTTGCCAATTTTTGGCCTTTCCAGGAGATCTCACTTTTATAGTGTGCCCCGCACAAAATAATTGATATAAAATTATGAAACTCGCACCCAAAATACGACAGACTGTCCACGATCCAATGCAACCAGTCCCACACAATTTGGATACTCTAGAAATAATTTATGATTGTTTTACCTGGAACACCTTCTTGAGACTAGTCAATAGGGCTAGTCAGATACCCTCTCTTACATAGGGTGTATCTACAAATTTAAGATGACCCAGAAGCTGAAATTTTTACCAAAGGTACAATACTAATTTATGTAAATGGCCTCTAGATTTCAGGGTCTGAAACGTTACAGAAAATGTTTTATAGCAAAAATTCCGCAATGAGTAATTTCAGGATGATTCCAGAACCCTATCTTGTACAGGTTGTATCTTTGAAATTATAAGGCCTCGGGAGATGAATTTTTAACCCAACGTACCTTGATCTGTTTTCTAAATACCCTCAAATCCTTTCCTTCAGAAACATTGTAGAAAAAAAGTTATAGCGAAAATTCCATGGTGTCTCAGATGTAGCAGCGAAACCCCAAGACCTTGAGCTCTGATACCATATGTTAAGAACCAAACATCAATATAGCATAGAAAAACCTTAGGAAAAGTACTCAACGCCTTGAAAAAGAGATAATTTTGGATAATAAGCCTCTTCAAGGGGGCAACCTCCTTTTACCCCACTTAAATGTTCAAGTACAAGATGATTCAAAATGAAAATGTCTCCTTGGTATATATAGGAGACTAGGAGGTATAATTACAACTAATGGCCTAAAGCCGACATAAATAAAATAACATTACTAATCTAAATTACAACTAATGGCCTATAGCTGACATAAATAAAATAACATTAGTAATCTAATATGCCCCAATTAATGGGTAATGAGCCAATATTAGGGCTTAACACAAATGAAAAGAAGCCTGTTGGTTAGTTTGAAATGGGGATTGATGTGACCCAGACTCCAAATGTATAGTTTGATAAAACTACCTGTTGATTGAATGCAGCTTGCTGATTTGCCACTTGGCCTTGGGCATGAGGCTAGGACAATGTTGGCACCTGGGTTTGACCTTGAGCAGCTTGATTTTGAAGAATAACTGATAATGGATGACCATTTTCCATTGGAAACAGGCCTTGCACATTCCTGCTCATTTGAGAAGAGTTGTAGCTTGATAAGCACCAGTGCTCTATTGCTCTAGGAGAAAAATACTCATGAACAAGCTTCCTCCAAAATCCTATGCCATTATCCTGTGGTCGATTTCTTTGATCTTGAATATAAAGCATAAGAATTTCAAGACACCATGAGGCGATGACTCCTGGCATTTGAGTTCGCACTCCCACATCAACATTGTTGCCAACATAGTTTACAGGGGCACTGGGTGATCCGTGCAATAAGTGTCGCCCCCCAATATTTAGTCCCTGGAATAATGGGTTTTGTGCTCTCAGCTTGTCAAAACACTGTAACATGAACGAAATCTTCCTTCTATCATCTAGAAAACCTAACGAAAATAGTGTTGTCAATTTGTTAAATATTCAGGGGAAATCATCACATTTGACAACACACAGCACATGATTTTGACTACTGGATAGATCATTCAATGGGAGAGTACAACTTGACACTTGTGCTTAATGTTGGGCTTGAGAGTTGGGCGTTGTATGGTTTATGTGTTGAATGCGCTTGACATTTGGACTCAAGCTTTGGCTTGACTCATTGCTTGGTGTGCTATGGTTGATGTATGGCTTTATATGTTGACTTATTGCCTGTGTATTGAGTCAGTTATGTATGACTAGCATGTAGGATGGTTTCAGTGATTTGGCATATGTAGACTTGGAGTTGGCTTTATAAATTGTCTCGACTTATTGTTTGGTTTGTGCATGTAGCTTGAAATATGGCTTGTGATTTGAGTTTAAATAAATTTAGGACACTTTAAAGCACACACCATATTTTGATTAAAATAGAAAAATACCAATATATATTTTTTATTTGCAAATATAAGAGGCATAAAACTAGGGTTTTAGGCTCTAACAACAGAGATTTGGGACTGCAGATCAGAAGGCAGAGTCATAGGAGTCTTTTAGGAAAAGAAATCAATGGGAACTTCTCAAAAATGTCTGGAAACAGTTGGAGATCGTGACACTGGTCAAAAATGGAAAATCTAGCTTAAATTGGAAGAAAGCGCTAAAATTTACTAGTACATTTTGAGCGCTAACACCTTCTAAATTGTGACCATTCTTTCATCCCCTCTCTATGTGTAGCCCACCATCTAGATGGATTCAATTTTACGATGACATTTGGTGCTAACAACCTTTGATATTCAGGTATTCCTTTAAAAATAAAACTTATATCAGTTAATCCATCATACTTAGGTGGATCACATAGCTCTGTTCCAATCCAGTGAAAATATCGGGTTATACATGCACATAGCCTAATTGACACTTCATGCATCCTCTACTACCAATTCTCTAGAGCTTCTTCTGAGTCTGATGCACATGAACTGATACTTCACCAACTGTGCACACCATTTGTATTTGGGTTGACATAATATTCCATCTGCACAATCATGTTATATAAATTGTCAATAGTATTTCTTCTAGTTGTCTCTATGTATATCTTTCCTTCCGATGGGGCCAAGGGTGTAGTAAATTTCAAATGGAGAACCTCAAATATCATATCCATCCTCTTTAAGTTAATTATTTCATGGTTATCAAAATTCCATTCCAGTCCCATCATTGTTGGATATGGTTGACTATTTTCCACGATCTCAATGTCTTCAAAGTATGCCATGTTGTGCACCCCATTTATGTTCACAGGTAATCCTGTCAAACGATCAATTGAGACTATCTTTTGATAATTTACGAGACTTAGATGAACAAGATGCCATACTAGATTGATTTTTCCTATCATCTCCCATGTCTGTTTAGGTAAAAAATTCACGTTGGAACCCAAGTCCAAGATAACATAATCCACATCATACTCCCCAATCTATGCATTGAATCTTAATTCTCCATTGGTCCTCTTCCTACGCAATACCTGATTTACCATCCTTTATGTGATAGGATTTACCCTTCCTTATGTAGAGTTATCAATCATGTAATATATTGTACTTAGTGTAGTTTTGTATTTCATTATCTCTACACAACTCCTTAATAATTTTGTTAGTGTGCTTACCTTTCTAGTTGGTTTCTCTAACATAGCGGGATCTTCTACATGAGGCACATATGATGTTGATTCTCCCCAATCTTGTCCAAGTACTTCTTTTCTTTCTCTCTGATATGTCTCCTTTTCTTGTTTAGGATCAAAGGTTGGTAAGGGTCCTGCTAAATTCATTGCCCATTTCTCTATTTGTTTCTCCCCGTTCATCATATCATCTCCTCCATGCATAAAAATTTATATTCTTGGTCTTTCATTTTGTTTTTTGGATGATATATTCTGCACATTTTGATTTTGATTATGGATTTGGTTACCTCTTACCTGACATTTCACAACTAGTTGAGGAAAATATTTTGTCGCATGATCCAGTTCTCTTTCATATGTTAACATTGTATATGTATTTGGTTAGTGATGAGCCAAGTGTCCCAACTGATTACAGTTGTAACATATTATCGGTCCTCTTCTTCCTCTAAAAAAATTTCCTCTACCTCGACCTCTACCAAAGTTTCCTCTGTTCCTTGGATTGAAACCTATTTTATTATTGTATTATGGACCACCTCCTTTTGTTGCAACATTCTCCTCCTAAATCCTGTACATATCCAATTTGTGATCCCTCATCAAGTCGAATGCACAACAATCCTTATCTTCATGTCCCACAGGCTTACAAAAATTTCAAAACAAGTTCCTTGGTGTACTATGATATTTTTGTAGTAATGGACACTTAGTGGGATGATGGCCCCATTTCTTACATATATCACAATACCCTCCCCCTGTTAATGGATTCAACATTCCAATTTCCAAATACTGTATGAATGTTTGGCATTCATACTTGTGATGGCCTTCACTTCTTCACTTGGTACCCTAGAATTGCTCTCATTTCTGGTTCCCTTTTGTAAGTTCTTCTAGTTGAATAATGAATTCAACCAACTGTGTCTAAACCTATGCCATCCCTCTACTATATCCTATAGGAGATGATTCCAATTTCATTGCAATTTTGAATGCCTCGGGCTACGATAAAAACTTATTTCGTATCAATGTTCAGTGAATGTGTGGTAGAATCCCTACAATAAACCATTATTGATGTTGTTGATTAGGAATCTGTAAAGTTAGTCTACCCATCACATTCTTAAACATATTATCAAAATACCATACCAAATGTGTTTGCACCTATTTAATCTCCTTTAGCTCTATAATGTATTGTAACTTTGACTTTGGCTTCTTGAACTCTTTCAACAATGCCTGTCTTATCTCTGCTAATGCCATGTCCTGTCCTATTGGAATTATACATTATAGCTTCATGTACCATACTACTGCACAACCTCTAAATGATGTTTCCAATTTCACAATCTTCACAGCATCATCCTTTATGTTCTTAGCAGCCCAAATTATCTCACAGAAAAACAAATGTTTTTCTGGCTCCTTTGACCCCACTCCCTGGAACTCAAGAAGCCTAAGAGTATTATCTACCCCTGCCATGTTGCTTTGTGTAATTCCTGGTCTTGGTGATCCTGATTAAATCCGACTCTGACTCTTATTCTCCGCACTACTAACATTGTTCTAAGTGCTACTATTCTATCCTCCATGGCTAAATATAAGCACTTTTGATAAGTATTAAACTATTATCTTTGATTATGGTGATACAAATGTGGTTGTGGATTCTACAAAGGACTCAGTATGAGTAGAACTTAATGGTTATTCTATTACTCAACTAGAATAAAACTCCTCTTCTTCTCCTCCTATATATGATATCTCCACGATTTAGACTATTGTGCAAGGTTCTCTCCCCTCAGGCTCATTGCATGAATCTCCTTTCTCATCCTCGGTATTTTTCCTCTTGTACCTCCTTCCTTGACACAATACTCAAAGATTATATTCTTCCTCTAGTATACCCTCTTCTTGTATCCTTAGTCCCTTCCTTGTTTTTTCATTGCTTCCTTCATTGTCTCCTATGCTCAAACTATCCTCTTGTCATCCTCTAATTCCCCTATGTGCGTGAACCCATTTAGTAGTCATATTTCATTGTCATAAAACACTTGTAACACAAAAAAATATTTATCCACGTACCTAATGATTTCATGAACCGTCCATGCGAACCTTTGAAAAAGTCCCTTTTTGCAACGTTGTATGATTGGGTACAATCTATTGCAAATTCTGTAATATATCCTCCTAGTATGCTATCTAACCAAAAATCAATTGCATGAGTAGTTGGGTTACTTACAAAATTCAATTGTCTGACCAACTCAGAAGTCCAATTCCTCGGCACTGTAGTTTTGTACCTTCTAGTATTCTCCACTAATCTTTATAGCCACTTAGTTAGAATAATTAGAAACTCTCTTAATACAATTTTGTGTAGTCCTATATACACATACCTTTGCATCAATTTATTGTCACTCATCTGAGGATTTATGTTCTCTTGTCGAGAAAAATATCGTTCCTTCCTTTCCAACCATTCATATATCTCCTTCTTAGTGGGCCTCCAAAACATTCCCTTAATCGCAAATTCTGGGTCCCGACAACTAAACCATTTGTTGGCACTGTCTGCGGTTTGTAAGACCCTAGGTTCGAGTTGTCTTTGACCAAAAAAACATGTCTTTGACCAAAAAAAACCACCAAACAATGACCCTTTTGACAACACCTACTTGCATAGATGAAGTATCACCAGAGGTATCTATTGGGACTGCCAAAACCAAGTTTCAACAGTAGTGAGGGAATGGGAGGTGACCATTATATTCATTGTTCCTTATTATTTATGTGCATGTAATTATGTCCTTGTTCTCTATTATTAATTAGTGATTTCAGATTCATACCATCAATTGATTCTAGTTTACCACATAACCCGTTACTGTAACAATCATGATTATTTCACAATGATTATGCATAACCCGGATCTAATATAATAAGCATAAAACATAATCCATGAACATTCATATAACATACAGGTAACACAAGATTTAACGCGGTTCACCCAACTCTTGGCCGCATCCACAATGGATGGATTCTTTATTATGCGTTATTCAATTTCTTTTGGCTTGCACACTACACTTAGAAATATATATCATGACTATCTTTCTTCCCTCCTAGCCTAGACACTATGCAATGCAATCCTCCCTCTCTCTGCATCATCTCTTAAATTTATACATTGTTTCCTCTCTTTTATAGACTATCCTATCACTCTTATTATAGGAAAGAAATATCGACATCTTGGAACAGACTCCACAATGTTGTTTAAGAATAATCATATGAAGGAATCCCTATTATTCCAACCCATTACATATTTATACATAATATTCAGGGCTTAAAAACCCAATTTGATTCCTCCAAAAACCCTGTTACATTGTATGACAACTCCAGTTCACTGGTTGTTCAACTTATTTCACTTTATTTTTTGTCTTCATGCTTCTTTTTCACTTTTACTAGTTGTTCTTTCCTTCTTTTGCACGTCCTTCCATATTTAGCATGTCAATCTATCATCCTTCCTTTCCTCCCTCTTTCTTTTCTTTCTTTCTTCTCTGATTTATTCCTTTTTTCTTCCTTATTCTTGTCTCATGTTGTTCTCCTAGATGCGCTTCTTCTACTCACTATCCTCTTGGATGTGCCTTAGTTGTGCACTCCCTAATATTCCTTCTTCTCCTGTGCACCTCTATTGTGCACTTTTTCTATCCTTAGGATTTTTCCCAAAACTGTATCCCAAAATTTCATGTCCAATACCATGTTCAAAATTTGTAGAGGACTGATGCCAATTGAGTCAATATCACTACAATAAAAATCCCAGTATACGATCTCTCCACTATGCTCAGTAAAGATTTGGAGGTGTTATCTTCTTGGCTTTCCCTTATGTGACCTCATGTTTAGATCCTGTGTGAGAGGAGTTTCCTAAACACACCTATACGAAAGTCGTATTTTACACTCCCTATCTCAAGATCTTAGATTTGTTTTGTGGCCCTAGATAAATTTACTCTCCAACCTGAACCAAGGCCCTATCCTACACTTTGTGTATTCTATTGGAATGAAAAATGTTTAATAAATTTGATTTAGCATTCATTTTATTGGTTGTTACTTAGTCAAAAGGGTCATGGATGAAACTTAGATTATGATTTTATAGACTCAAAGAAAAAAAAATTAAGAACACAGAGAAAAAAATGTGGTTTCTTCATTGAAAATGAGAAGTGCTAACAAAGCTTCAGATAACAAAAAACTCTTTTCTTTTATACTTTTGAAAATTAAAGCAATATACTTTTCTTTTATGCAAGATTTTGAATCGCTTTGCAATGCAACCTAAAATACTTCCTTGAAGGAAATGCAAAACAAAATGAAAAAAATTTGCAAACATGGTTTCTTTTCTTTTATGGAAGGCTACTATAACCAAAATCAACAACTATCAAATAAAAATAAAATTCATAAAGACCTAAGTGCCAATAAGCAGGACTCCTTTCTTGAAAATTTCCAAGGCAAGGGATCAAGAGAAAGGATAACTGACAATTAAGTTGTTTTTGTCTTTTATATTACTAAAAGAATTGAAATGCAAATGAGATGCAATTTTTCTTTTTCTTTTATGAACATAGGGAAGAAGGTAAAGAGAAAGAAAGAGAACAATCAATAATCACTAAAACAAAACAATCAAATTGGAAACTCAACCCAACTACACACGATTGACCTTTCAATCAATATAAAGAAGCTTACAACCAAAAGACTAACCTAACTAGAAGAAAAATATTTTAGATGATGACAGATTCTAGAGCCTTAACAAAGAAATGAAAGTAAAATGAAAACCCAATAGGATCTGATTGCATTGAAAAATCAACCAGACCCTCCCTGAACTGAGAGAAAGGATAAAAATTCAAATTCTCACACAAATCCGTGACTGTGTACACTAGGGCTCGCGGATATCTGCGGGTCATAAAAAGGAAAATCATGGATATCCACAACTCATAAAGGGGCAAAACACAAATGCACTACTAAAAGATGAAAAATACAAAATCCAATCCAGAAGGAGGCCTTTAGAAACTTTGGACCAAGTTTCTAGATGGAAAATACTTTGAAAAGAAAGAATTTGAAATAGGAAAAGTTAAATAAATCAAATACAACACAAGACATACTAATACCAACCCAAACTTGGAGAAAAGATCCCTAGTATGGTCACCAATTATGTTACAAGAATTTTCCTCGGTGACCTTGGGTCATGTCACAACAGAGAGACACCATATGTAAAATACAAAACATACCCTCACACAYAAAAATTCTATATGAAAATAACTACTTTGAGGAGAGAAGAAGAGAAGGAGAGACTTCACACCTTGTGTGCTACTTCTGATGTCAATCCTCTATTTCCACCTTTGGTTTTGATCTTGATCTCCACTGGTATCAACCTGCACAAGGAGACCAAGTCTATGCTGCAAGAAGGTATTTATGAATCCAAAGCATACATATAATGTGAAGAAATTCAAGTATACGAAGCAAACTAGAACATATCAGCAAATTAAATCAATTTACACAGGTATGGAGGGAAGTGTTGGAGCCGCCTTTGTTTTTTAGCCTTTTTAAAATTTTATATTTTAATGCTTGAAATCGAAAGATGGTTTTGGTATTTTCTTTTATTTTCCCCAAAATATAAGAAGTCTCATCACGCAAGCAATGACGGTTATCATACTCTTAAGGAAAGATTTATTTTTTTAATCGTTTAAACGAGTCTCCTTTTTTTTACCTCGAGATGTCGCATGTTGGAAGTTATAGATCACATAGTTTATAAGTCCCGAGGGGAGAAACGACGAAATAGTTTTAAAAAGTTTACCCAGATCAGTAATGAGAGTAAGGATACTCTAAACCACAGTTAAGCATCATCGGGATTTCGTGTCTCGGTGTTTGCTAGCTCCAAAAGTCTTACCGTCATAACCCCGATAGCCGAAACCGTGAGATTCTTGTTTTAGTAACCCAGGTTAATGTTAAAGGTAAAAAGATTAACCGTGGTTAAGCTCTATCGGGAATTCACAACTTGGCATGTTTTCCCTCAAAAGTTATACCTTTGAAGCCCCAAGTCGCGAAGTCATGATATAAATAAAAACGTAATTAATTAAACACTTAATCCAGTTTTATCTTCCATTTTGCTTAGATCATATCATCGCAATCTCGTGATTTCGTAACTCGGCATACGAGCCTCCCAGAAGCTATACCTTCAAAGCCCCAAGTCACGAAGTCACGATATAAATAAAAAAGTAATTAATTAAACACTTAATCCTGGTTACGTTTTTTATTAACCAAAGCTAATTATCACAATCTCGGGTTTTAGAGGTTTAAAGGGTTAAAGTGAAAACTCCCGATGAGGCGAATGCCAAAAGATTAATTAAAATTTAAAAAGGCTTGATTAATTAAGCTAAGCCAACATTTCCAGTGTTTTAATACGAAAATTAATATGCATAGTCTATGAGGCAATTTTAAACTTTCCTTGTGCCAATTTTCATTATGAACTGTAAAAATTTATGACATTAATTGGAAATGAGCCGAATTGACAAGTAAGGATTTGGTTTTTTATTGCTAAATTTATATTTAAGAATGATTTGACCATTCTGTTCCTAAGTATGACCTAGTTTTAAATGGTCGAAGACATGGATCTTTTATTTTTTGTCACAAATTTCATTTCTATTCTACACAGAGCAAACTTTTCTCGAACGGACTAATTTCTGTATGTATACATATTTTTATCGCAGGAGAGCTAAAGTAGAATCCCCTACCATGGCCCTACAAAAATCGTCTAAAGCCACTATTGAGGTTTCAGGACAAGGTTCATAAAACGTTTCTAATACTTCACCTCGAAGTGTCAACTCTGTCAGGACCTGGTCATATATTTCTGAGGTTCTACAGTCCAAACTGGTAGATGGTTCGGATGATTCCAGTGACAATGAAAAAGACGACCTGATCACCAAATATAAGACCGTCGTCTAGGCTGAAATGCATAAAGTAGCAGCTAGGCCACGTTTTCTCCCTTACTACGATATGGTCATGTGGGCATTAGACCATGTAGATATACTAACCAGAACCATCATCAACGAGCAGAGGGTCACCATTGGGACTTTCAGACCCAAACAATTGCAGGCTATGTGCAAGTTGCCAACCGTGTCAGACATTGTATACAATGTTGAATTCCTAGAAAATTTTAAACAAAAGGAATGTGTACAATACGACAAGAGTATGTCCAGTTTAATCAAAGATTGGGTTTCACACCCTGCGAAGTTCAGGGAGGACAGTAATGGTGTATATTCAATATCTTCTCTGGAACCACAGTTCAAATATGTAGCTATGATGACCTACAGATTATATGGGAGAGAGGACACCACACATTTTTTCCTTCAGTGGGTGCCTCTAATCCATACAGTTGCCGAAGGCTGTTCCTTCGACTGGGCTAAACTACTATCTGATAGTTTGACCAATCGAGTTACAGGGTATCGAGCGCAGAAGGAGAGTGAAAAGATCACTTCATTCTTTATTTCCGCGTATATCATGGACGCCATGTGTTTTCTGATGCCTTTCCCCTTAATGAGTTGGAGCTGGACTCCATCAGAGTCTAAGCCCATCCACGTCTACCATTCAAAGCTATGGGAAAACAAAGCTTCAGATTTTGTGTATGAAATTTTTAACTGGGTAATGGTACTACTTCATGTCACTATATTCAGCCACCTGCCACCCAGGATTTCAAACAATATCATGGTCAATATGAGCAATATAGCCGACTGGTACATGGAAGCAGAATTTTCATATCTTAGGGTTTTCGGTGCTTTTGTTTCTCCGCATGCCTTACCATTATTCATACCTGATAGGGTGGCTTGTCGAGAGATTGCCAGGCAAACCGTAATTTGTGGTGTAAGCAAGGAACTTAAGGGATATTCTAAGAAGGTATGGCCACCTTTTCCTATTCATTTAAATTCCTATTCTTTGTTATATTTTAGGCATGCTAAAGCTAAGGTAGCATCCCTGGAAGACCTGAAATTGGTTCATGTCGAATTCAGGAAGAATGATCCACATAGGGTTGTAAGTAATCACTTAGCCAGTTGCAGGCTTAAAATGTTTGAGCACAAAAATTCACCCTCGGATGATATTTTCCAAGGCATGAGATCTTATGCTGAGGTTTTGGCTCGGATACAAGCCCTGGCACCCAAAGAGAGGGTCGATGTTTTAAAATTCCAAGAACATCGACGGAGTTGTATTCCCCCAGTATTGTGGGGTGAGAATCCAATAACAACAGAGGTGTAGCAAAAACAAGCCAAAGGCTCCAAATATTCAACACCCAGACAAGAAGAACACCAGGACAGGGAAGAGCAAAGTGGGAGCCCGAAACCAGAAATGAAAACTCCCGATCCACCGAAAAAGCTGACTCCAGTTGCCACTCTAGGCCAACAGCTAAGCAAATTGAAAATCCCATCACCTCCATTACTCCCTTACAGTCAACTAAATGGAACATAGATGTAGGGTGGATTTTCAATGAAGAATTGAGACCTATAAGGATGGAAGAGCTCCCTCCAAATGAGTTCTTTTTTGATAAAAAGAGAAAAGCTGTGGTAAAAAGAGAATTCTATCAAGAAGCAGGATCAATAGCCAAAAACTTTAAGGTGTTGACCGACGGGAAAGATATGAAGAAAGAAGAATTTGTGACAGAAATAGCTGGAACATTAGGGGTGTTTGCTACGACAAACCAATTTTCAGTCGGGGTTTTGAAAAATCAGCTGAAACGAAAAATCACCTCATCAAAACCTTAGAAGTTAAACTAGCCACAACAGAGGAAGTTGCCAAGGACCAAGCGAACACAGGAATAGAATAAGCAAGAATGGCCGATAAAAAGGAAATCGAGCTGCTCAAAGCTAAGCTCGAACAAGAAGATCTGGTAGCTTAGACCAGTCAAATACAGGTAGGCTAGCAAAGAGACTTGATAGGGAAGCTACAAGTTATATTAGAGTTCATCGAAAGCCAAGTTATAAATATCGGGATATTCTAGTCCCAGGCTATGGAGATTCGGAGTAGAGTTTTTGCAGCCTAGCAAAGTTTACTTTCCAAGGTAGAGACGATTCGAGACAATTGCCTACTTATTGATCAAGTATTGGAAAACTTATCTGTCAGAGAGAGAGAGAAGCTGGAATAGCTCGGGTCACATTTCAAGAGGCTGTAATAGCTACAACAAACAGGGAATCGACAAATAGTTCTGAGTTTTCCATTTTGGAACAGACCTGAGGTAATATTTTGTTGAAAGAATGAGAACGCAGCATATCAGAAGGCAAATTGCAATCCAAGAAGGTAAGGAAATCCTGTGAAGAGGCTTTCGGTTCTATAGATGGAAATCTGTTAGCCACTGATAGCGAGAGCAATGCTGAGACACTGAGCCAAATGAATATGGTGAAACTCTCGCTTGATATAAATGAGAAAGAAGAAAGAGATTCAACCTAAGTCTCACAAGTAACTCTGGCAAACATAGTTCAAATAGACAAATGGATTATTAAACCAAGTGTGTGATTGTGCACTATCGACACCCTAGACCGACAGATGGAAGAAAGGTTACCACAATTAGTCAGATATTGTTATATTTTTGAGGTCAATTGTCAAGCGAAACCTTCTAACTTGATATCTCGACTGGTGGAAAAATGTGTCACTTGTACCGAGCATGCAAAGGGGCAAGATTCTGGTACCAAATAAAGACAGAGATAAAGAAATGAAACAATTGATCTCCTTATTGTTGTAACTGAAAATCCTGGAACGATTGAGATTCCATCATATGTAAATCTATATAAATATACAATATAAGGAAGGAACAAGGGCTGGACCTTTTTGGGTTGATTGTAATAGAGATTTTCTCCCTCGAGAGTTAATATAAAGAAAATCTGAATATTCTCGATTCTGTCACGAATGTGTAATGAGTTTGTTTCCTTGTATTTCATATTTACTTTCATTTCATATATGTATCTGATGAATGTTTCACTATAACTTAGTACAACCTCTACTATAGTGAATTAATTTTAGTTTTCTATATTGTTTACCATTTTTCCTATGTACCGGCTATCAGCAGGTATAAGACCAATGAACACTTTAGATTTATATATATATTTAATGCTTCATCAGGTTATTTCCTTATCTGTTTCTTCCTCCGTTTACAAGTGAGATTCTCCCTTGATAGGAGCCTTACATGATAGATAGCTTAATGTTTTCTTACACCTCATACACATTTATTAAAATATAACTCAGCTACGGGAAAGGGCCTTTGGTTTGCACCCTATTTTCACTACCAGAGCTATAAAATCTCCTTTATACGACCGAAATAGAGACAACATCTAAAAAGTTTTGAGATTTTCTTATCATTTTGTTCCCTATGACTGTCCCTGTGATAGGACAGCCTAATATCGAACCCGGACTATCAAATCAAACACATATTGCCTTGAACCTTTTTGATACTATTATTAGAACAACCACTACCCAGGTGAAACTGGAACGTTCGTGGGCAGCGATTGAAAGGGACATAAACATCCAGGAACTATTGGAAGCTAGATAACAACCTATAAATCAGCCCTAGCTTCCCTTGCCGAAGGTTGACATTTCTTCCTTCTCTACCCCTTACTCACTTTCAGATGCCTAGACATTTTACTTCTAAGCCTTAAGTACAGACTCTGGAACAACAGGAAGGATAACTATTTTATTGAAAATGGTGAAAGTGGGTAGTTACAACTCAAATCTAACCATTGACATTGCATCGAAGCCAACCTGACTCATCATGATGGCTCTTCCTAGGATGACTTAGAAGGGATATGAAAAAACCCTAAAACCACATATGGGAGAGGAATAAATGTTGGAAAACAATTTCCATATTAGGGGGATGTTACTCATAGGATCAAGGAAAGTAAGGAAGCTCACAAATTCCTTAGCATAATCTTGCACCTAGGTTTTCGTCCTCATCCATGCCATCAAAGGTGATTTTATGCCATATTCAAGGGGTTGAGGTAGTTTTATTCCATTTTTTATGGGCCAAGGGAGGTTTGGGAATGAAACCAATCGAAAAATCCTCCCGAAAAGGTGGAATATGTTTTTTTACATATTTTTTGAGGGAATCTGTGAGTTGCCAACTAGCAAGGTGTGGACATCCATGGTTTGTACACTGGTTACTAGCAGATGGAAGAATTTTTTTTTTTTTTTAGATGATTTATATGAAGGAGTGATCCTGGAGGATCTCAGTGGCCACCCACCTTGTCCAACTAGCTCAAAACAATTTTTTTCGCAACTTACTATTTTTAGCAGTTTTTTGGTTCTTAAACTTTCGGGGCCATTTTGAGGGCTTAAATGACGATTTTTCACTATCAGGAACCTCAATGATAATTAAAGGATTTTATTGAGCCCCTAAATTCATATCCTCGTCAATACCTTTCTAATGAGATATCATGCTCCCTAAATGGATATTGTATGCAAATGTTATGACCTCGAGAAGTTGATGTACTAAGCTACCCCAACAGGGCCCACATGACTTTTGGCGCTTCATCTCCTAGGGTTAGTTTTTTTTATGTATAAGGTTTTGGAATTCATGTTTAGTGTAAAAATTCCTTCAGAGCCTCATTGTACTCATGTTCTTGCGAATGAGCATAGTCATCACAGCGCTTCTTAGAGATAAGCTGCCATCATTCTAGAAAGCCTATTTTCAGTCTGCATTTTACAGTTTTTAGCATATTTCTTATTTAATAGAATCCAAGTTTCCATGTACCTATGTTATTTTTCATTGTGTATTTGTGTTGATATTATAAAAATTTGGTTTCATTTCGTTCCTCTCATAAATATGGATCAGTGGTATTAGAGCAATCTTCTCCTTGTCATTTTTTTAATGCATGTCCCTGATGTGGTCCAGGTATAAAGAGTTGGGTCTGAGTTTTTTTCTTTTGAGGATAACATCTCTCACATTCCCAAGAAATCGTCCATGGTGGGAGAAAATAAATATGACAAGACAAGAGATCCTTTAAAAAAAAATCTCGATGAATCCCTTGAGTGACAGAGGAACGAGATGATGGACAAATTTGCACAAATCCTTCGAACACTGCCAACAAGTGACACATCTACCTCAAGAGGAGGTTCCACCACATTCAAGGTATAGATCGATTTTGATTTTCCTATATTTGAAGGTCAAATAGATGTTGATGCAATATATAAATGGTTAGACCTTCTAGAAGGGTAATTTTCTGTGCACAACTTTTCCTATAGAGAAAAGATTACACTTGTGATCCTCCAGGTTGTCCCCAATGTCAAACATTGTTGGGAGACTTTATGTGAGTAAAAGGATATAGAGGGATTCACATTATTTGCAGTTTCACCCACTTGGGGTTCCTTCAGGGATGTTATTAAGGAACAATACTACCATGTTGGAATTTATGACGAATTGTATACAATATGGACCATACTACTATAGGAAAGAGAACAAACAATGGTAGAGTTCACTAATGTTTTCAATACCTTATGCACCAATATGAGTATCAAATATTTTGAGTGACATTTGGTGATCAAGTATCATGACGGTATGCATATATACATCCATACATAAATGGATTTTTTGGACATCTCATCCTTGGGTGAAACCTATCAATATGTCATCAAAATAGAGCAAAAGCTCAAAAAAATACGTGGCAGTTTGGGTCTCAAAACCCCTCACAGAAGAAGCAGGGAAAGGGCATACCCAACCTGAAAAACAAAGGACATAGAAAATATGGGCAACCTCAGGACAACCAGTCCAAGTTGTAAGAAAACAAGGACAATGGGAAGATGAAGAAAGATATCAGAGCATGGTGCGACTTCCATAAAATCCCCTAGCATAACACTGTTGATTGCCATTCAAAGAAGTCATTGGTGGCTGAGGTAAAATTCTCTAAATCAGATGTGGGTTATGACTCTAAGTCAAAAGAAGAAAATGGGAGACAAATAATTGATGTGGAACCTAGTGCCATTGTTTCTACCACTAAGATCCATCCTGGTGAACCTGACGATCAAGAGGAAGGAGAGCACCTCTTTCATTCCTAGATGTGGGTAAAAGTCACTCTGTTGCACTTCATCATTATTAATGGTAGCCATATGAACCTCATCTCATCAAATTTAGTCAAGTGGCTAGCCCTATCGCCAATGCTGCACCCACAACCCTACACCATTGGATGGCCATGTCAAGGAAGTGATCTTCATGTTATCCAACAATGTCACCTGCCCTATGGCATCAAATCATTCAAAGATGAGGTATCGTGTGATGCTTCTCCACTTGAAGTTTGTGATTTTATTTTGGGAAAACCTTATTTGTGGAAACTTCATGCTATATATGAGGTTATGCCTCACAATTTTATTATTACTTTGAAAAGGAAATTCTATAGGATACCTAAGGTAGTCCCAGATAGTGCTATTTCCTTGATCTCTGCCAAGTAATGTAGGAAGGTCATTTTGCAGACTGAGAATTTTGTCTTCTTCATCATTTTCTCTCAGAGTGAGAGAAAGGATGCAACCACATGTTTATTATTTGGTTTGGTTGTCATTGAATTCAACCCTTGAAGAAAGTCCGGTCGCAAATTTCGATAGCACAAAGGTTTGGGTAATGGACCCAAGTTTTTTTGACGGATAATGGTATGAGTTTTGATATATTTGCAGGTAAAACCATTCTATATGGATAGTACATGTCATTCCATTTCCAGTGGTAGGTGGAACATCACATAACTCCTCACGGTTAGAGATTTATGGCCATGTGAAGTTGGAGAACCCTCACGAGTCATCTAGAAGCCCCAAAAGGTCAAAGTAGTCAAAGTGTTTGCAAAGAAGAAATTATTTAAATAATAAATTTAATGGAGAACTTACTAATTATGGAAAGTGGTTAAGTTAATTGGACAAGTGGTTATAAGTGGGTTAACCCTAAAATAATGAAAGTGGGTTAAGATGGTTAGAAGGTAACCCCTTGAGGAAGCTACATAAAAGTATAAAGAAGAGGCAAGGGTATCTCATTCAAATCTCAGTTGAATATCATTTAATATCTATTTTTTTGAAGGGTTATTTGGGAAGGTACTATTGATAGAGAAAAAGTGCGGTAGAAAAAGTGTGGTAGTAAAATTGCGGTAGAAAAAGTGCGGCAGAAAAAGTGCGAGAGGAAAACTAAGACTTGAAATGTGTGGTAGGAAAAGTGCGGAAGAATAATTACAGCAGAAAAAGTGCAGCAGGAAAACTACAGCAGAAAAAGTCTGGCAGAAAAGTGTGGCATAAAAAAGTGCGGCAGGAAAACTGCGGAAGAAAAAGTGCGGCAGAAAAATCACAACAGGAAAAGTGATGCAAAAAAACAACAACAGAAAAAGTGCAGTAGAAAAATCGCGGCAGTGGACTCACGACAACGAAACCATGGCAACAAAATGCTACAAGAAGAAAAAAAGGGTATGGTTTTCATATGTGTAGTGTTGAATTTATGAATCAAGTTGAGGGTTTTCCTTGTAAATATGTTTGATGCCCTCTTGGGATTTTATGGCTTGTTGTAGAGTTGATCTAAGGCATATCTACTGAAGTTTAGTATTGGTTCATGTTTGAGGGCTTTTGGTTGAGTTACATGTTGGGTACATGGTTGAGACAAGTAGTTGATGAGTTGGCACATAAATGAGGTGTATAACTGGGAACTTGTTAGTAGTATTGTTGAAACATGGTTTATGGATGATGTAGCATACTTGTCTTGGTATATTATTAGAAGAACATATTGATCTTGGTGATGATTATGAGTTGTTGTGATATGCTTGGTTGATGCACATGTTGGTGATATTGTGCATATGGTTGAGAGTTGTCTTGGATTGATCTTGGTGAGTAGATCTAATTTGGTTGATAAGATTGATGAGACAGGTTGTTGTGACAGGTTTTTTGGACAGGTTATTGTGACAGGTTATTTGTACAGGTTTGGTGCATGGTTTATGCACTTTTTTATGGTATAGGTTGATGTATGGTACATGTTGGCACATGTTATTGTTACAGGTTGATTGGTACAGGTTTACAACAATATATCTCATAGTGATAGTGTGACAGTGGTTCCATCATTCTACTTCTATTTTAAGGCAGTCGGATGGGTCAAGAATAGATGGTTGTGGCCACCTTCGGGTTGTAGCCAAAGAACATAGAGATTTGTATCCTCCTTCTGGTTGTAGCCATAGAATTGGGGAGTTGGAGCTTCTCTCAGGTTGTATTCTAAGAAACTAGGGGGTTGGAGCCTCCTTTCAGTTGCAGCTGGAAAACAAAGGAAGTTGGTGCTTCCAATGAATGTAATTATTAAATACATATAAGAAAAATAATTCCGTGGTTTTCTCTTGCTTTGGGTTTCCATGCAAAAACACTGGTGTACTATGTATGTGTATGATTTCACATTTGTTCATTTTTTATTTACTATGAAACTATTGTATGATAATGCTACATTGATATAACACTTGAATTTTGTGTTTAAAAAGGATTGAATTGCTCTATTACTAATTCAGCCCCCTCTCAGTAATCCAAAAATTAGAATCAAACAAGGTTCCTTCAGGAAACAGTTTAACCACTAGAAGGAGATCATGGATTATTCTGAGAATGGAGTACTAATGTTTAATGGTTAGAATGGTTTAAAGTATGAGACGTGGAGCAGAAGGATGAAATTATTTTTACAGGAACATGGACATTATATTTGGCTATCAGTTGTTATAGGATATGATAGTTCAAAAAGGGCAAAGACTACAGCCAAGAAGGAATTGAAGAAGAATAACAAAATAGCAATGGATTTCATCTAGGAAGGATTACCTAATTCGGTAAAAGAAAAGGTTGGCAAATGTTCATTAGCCAAAGAACTTTAGTATAAGTTACATGACATATATTCTTCACCCATCACAGATTCAAAAAATTCCAAAGAAGATGAAGATACAGATCAAGACGAATAATCTTCACCATGTCAAACAGATTCATAAGATGAAGAGTACATAATCACTAGAGGTATGTTGTTTTTCTTTAATTGTAAAAAATGCAGACATCTTGAAATAGAATTCCATGAAGGAAATGAGATAGAAAAACTAATTGAAAAGGAAGACAATTATGAAGAAAAATTGATTAGTGCTTTAGATGAACTAAGAGAAGAAAAAAAGTCACTCAAGAAATAATTGATGAAACAAAAGGAAAGTGTTCACATTTTTAAAGAATCCCAGCAAGTCATGGATAACTTAAGAACTCAACTAGAAGAAACCATAAAGATCGAAGAAAATCTTGAATATCAAAAGAAGTATTTGGAAGCTAACATAGAAGCACAGAAGGAAGAAGTAGAAATGAGAGATAAGATATTGACAGATCATCTTAAGGAAATAACTAATGATCTAAACCATCTTGAGGCATAGTTTAGTCAAGAAGAGAATGGACTTGAAGAAGAAATAATCACATTAAAAATCCATCTTGAAGAAGAGAAAAGAATAGAAGAAGTCATGAAGTCTCATAATGAAGAAAGAATAAGAGGTTGAGAAGATTGGGGAAGAAGTTGTCACATTGAGAAGCAAAATTGTCAAGCTCAACAAGAACGTTGAAGAGACAGAAACATCCACATCAATTATAGAGAATGAAGAGAAGCACTCTAGGTTGCTAGAAAAGAAGAATGAAGAAAATAGAAAGAGTTATNGGTTGAGAATATTGGGGAAGAAGTTGTCACATTGAGAAGCAAAATTGTCAAGCTCAACAAGAACGTTGAAGAGACAGAAACATCCACATCAATTATAGAGAATGAAGAGAAGCACTCTAGGTTGCTAGAAAAGAAGAATGAAGAAAATAGAAAGAGTTATGAAGAAGTACTCAAAGGAAATAATCGTGTTCAACCATAATCTAAGAAAACTATTGAAGATACATATTCAATAAGACCATCCATGTTCAAGACACAAAGAAGCTTCAATCATGATCATGATCAGTGAAGGCAAAAATTCAGAAGGACTACGCCATAAAGAAGATCATTCACTCCTAGGTATGCAAATTTCTTTTATGGTCATTTTTTTATTGTAATAACTTTGGACATAAGGTTGCATATTGTAGGGATTATAAAAGAAATGTTCAAGAAAGAAATGACTATGTGGCCCCAGGTAACATTGAATTTTACAAATGTCATAACTATGGACACATAGCTAGTGATTGTAGAAGTATGATCGATACTTCCATGAAAGAGAACACTGATATCAGATGTAAGAAAGTATGGATAATAAAACATGAAGAATAGGTGAACAAAGACGAGGTCGCATAGATTGCAAGATTTGCAATAAAACGAGATGAAGTAAATTATACAAAGAAAAAGAAAGATATCAGATACAGAAAGGTTTGGAAAACACTTGAAAGAAAAGAAGGAAATGTGAATAAAGAACATTATCAAGAGATTGTACTTTCAGGCATTGTAGTGAAAGATGATTCCACAGACATAAAGAAAGAAGTTAGAGCTCAGAGAGATGATGAATACACATCATAGTAGAAATTGTTTTGAGACATCCGGCTTAGAGACTCCCAGGTAACATGAATATTAGACAAGGGGAGTCTATGCGATAGCTGTGATAGACCAAAGAACCATCCTTCGATCAACTTGAAGAGTTTGAATAGACAGATCCAGTCAGTTTGCAGAAGTACAATGAACTGTAGTAGTGAATACTTCATGATAGTACAATGATAAATGGGTCAACATTATGGACAGTGTGTAGTTGAGTCTTGGATAGTATTGACAGAGATGGATTCATAAGAACACTTAGCAGGTTTGGACATATATATGATAGTGGATGATAGCATGGATTTAGAGATTGGTTCAAAGAGTGATTCAGAGACAATTGAACATTATCATAATGAATAATAATTACATAGGAAATGTCTCAAACAATTCTAATGGATTCAAAATTGACATATATTTTTTGGACACATGTAGTGCATACAACAGTTCACATTCAAAATAGAGTAATACTAAGAAACAACAATGACAAAAATTCCTATGAGCTATGGAAAGGAAGACCAACAAATGTGAAGCACTTCAAAGTATTTGGAAGCAAATGATACATCAAAAGAGAAGATGGAATAATGGGAAAGTTTGACTCTCGTGCGGAAAAATGAGTACTTGTTGGTTACTCAAGTACAAGGAAAGAATACAAGTGGTACAATTAGAGGTTGAACAGAGTTGTGGAAAGAATCAATGTAACAATTGATGAAACAGGTGGACAAGAATTAAATGAAGAATAAAATGAATCAATGGAACAAATTTATGAAGAAGAAGTCTACATCGAACAACCAAAAGGATTTTAGTTGTCAGAGAATGTGGATTACGTGTGCAAATTTAGGAAGGCCTTGTATGGTCTAAAATAGTCTCCTAGAGCATGGTACTCTAGACTGGATAAATATCTACAACATGCAAGGTTTAGAAAAGGAAGTGCATACATCAACCTCTACATCAAGGTAACTCAAGATAGTATTTTATTAATTGAAGTTTATGTTGATGATATTATTTTTGGAAGAATTGATGACAGGTTAAGCCAGAAATTTGCAAAGGATATGCATAATGAATATGACATGTCATTACTTGGAGATCTATCCTTCTTTCTAGGTTTTCAGATACATCAAAGAAACCAAGGAATTTTTATTTCTCAAACTAAGTATATCATAGAAATGATAAAGAGGTTCAGAATGGAAGATTGCAAACCAGTTACCACTCCTATGCAAACCAGTTGCAAGTTGAGAAAAGATGATGATTCAAAGTCTACAGACTAGAGGTAATACAAGTCAATGATTGGTAGCTTACTATATGTGACAACATCCAGAATAGATGTAATGTAGGAAGTTGGACAGGTGGCACAATTTCAAGTAGCACCAGAATATTCACATGTATTAGCAGTGAAGAGGATTTTTAGATATCTCAAAGGAACAAAATAGTTTGGATTATGGTATCCAAAAGGAAAGGATCTATCACGTATTACCTACACAGCTGAAGATTGGGAAGGTTTCATTGATGACCGACAAAGCACTAGTGGAGCAACGTTCTTCTTGGGTGAGTTTTTAGTATCATGGCTAAGACAGAAAAAATAAACAGTATCCTTATCTACAACCGAAGTAGAGTATATTGCAGAAACAACAGTTGTACATAGGTTTTATGGATGAAACAAACTATGATATATATACAGGTTGAGCATGATGAACCCATTCCAATCTATTGTGATAATACAAGGACCATAGGTATCTCAAAGAACTCGGTGATGCACTCCAAGACGAGGCACATTCCAATAAAGTATCACTTTCTACGGGAACATGTTGTAGGGAAGAACATCAGAGTTGAATGTGTGGGAAAAAAAGAACAAGAGGCATACATCTTTACAAAACTGCTTCCACATGAATCCTTTGAGTATCTTCTCTAGAGACTCAGAGTAATTTATACTCCAAAATGAATGCTTTTGAATGGTTATCTTATATGTCTTATATGTACACGAGGAAGCACCATAAAGAGGTCAGTTCAGGTAGGGAGATCAATTTTAGGAAAAGTTCAGCCAGGGGGATTATCCCCAAGGATAGTTCAGTTAGGAGGAGCATCCCTGGATGGAAAGATACCTTTTCCATTGATGACAAAGGGGGGAGATTTATTAGATACAGAGCATAGATGCATGGTTTCAAGGGGAGCGATGGTCACAGGAAGAGAATGAGTGATATGACTTCAGTATTGCATGACATGACTTTAGTATTGCATCATAGTGTTTCCATCAATTACAAAGGGGGAGATTGTTAATTATTTGGGTTGGTTTTCATTGATGTCAACCCTTGAAGAGAGTATGGTAGCAAATTCTGGTAGCACAAATATTAGGGTAATGCACCCAAGTTTGTTTTATAAATAATGGTATGAGTTTTGATATTTTTGCAGGTAAAACTATTCTAGATGGATAGTACATGTCATTCCATTTCTGGTGGTATGTGTGACTTCACATAACTCCTCATGGTTAGAAAGTTATGGACATATGAAGTTGGAGAACCCTCATGAGTCATCTAGAAGCCACAAAAGGTCAATGTAGTCAAAGTGTTTGCAAAGAAGAAATTGTTTAAATAATAAAGTGAAGTGATGAGTGTACTACAAGTCAAAGAGAATGCAAAATAAATTATTTAAATAATAAAGTTAATGGATAACTTAATAACTATGGAAATTGGTTACGTTAAGTGGACAAGTGGTTATAAGTGGTTTAACCCTAAAATAAGGAAAGTGGGTTAAGATGGTTAGAAGGTAAACCCTTGAGGAAGATACATAAAAGTATAAATAAGAGGCAAGAGTCTCTCATTCAAATGACACTTGAATATCATTGAATACCTATTTTTGTGAAAGGTTATTTGGGAAGGTACTATTGATAGAAAAAAGTGCAGCAAGAAAACTACGATAGAAAAAGTGTGGCAAAAAAACTACAGAAGAAAATGTGTGGCAGGAAAATTGTAGTAGAAAAAGTGTGGCAGGAAAAGTGTGGCAGAAAAATTGTGGTAGAAAAATTGCAGCAGAAAAAGTGCGGTAGGAAAAGTGCGGCAGAAAAAGTGCGGTAGGAAAAGTGCAGTAGAAAAAGTGCGACAGAAAAAGTGCAGAAGAAAAATAACGGTAGGAAAAGTATGGTAGGAAAAGTGCAGAAAAAAAAGTGTGACAAAAAATCGTGGCAGTGGATTCGCGACAGTAAAACCGCGGCAACAAAACTCTACAAGAAGAAAAAAAGGGTATGGTTTTCATATGTGTAGTGTTGAATTTATGAATGAAGTTTCGGGCTTGCCTTGTAAATATGTTGGCTTCCCTCTTGGGAGTTTATGGCTTTTTGTAGAGTCGATCTGAGGCATATCTACTGAAGTTTAGTATTGGTTCATGTTTGAGGGATTTTGGTTGAGGTACATGTTGGGTACATGGTTGAGACAAGTAATTGATGAGCTGACACATACATAAGGTGTATAGCTGGGAACTTGTTAGTAGTATTGTTGACACATGGTTTATGGATGATGTAGTATACTTGTCTTGGTATATTATTATAAGCACATATTGATCTTGGTCATGATTATGAGTTGTTGTGATATGCTTGGTTGATGCACATGTTGGTGATATTGTGCATATGGTTGAGAGTTGTCTTGGTGATTGATCTTGGTGAGTAGATCTGATTTGGTTGATAACATTGACGAGATAGGTTGTTGTGATAGGTTGTTTGGATAGGTTATTATTACAGGTTATTTGTACATGTTTGGTGTATGGTTGATGCACTTATTTATGGTGCAAGTTGATGTATGGTACATGTCGGCACGGGTTGTTTGGTGCAGGTTGATTGGTACAATTTTATAGTAGTATATCTCACAATGATAGTGTGGCAGTGGTTCCATCATTCTACTTATATCTCAGGGCGGTTGGATGGGGAAATGACAGGTGGTTGTAGCCACCTTCTGGTTGTAGTTGGAGAACATAGGGGGTTGTAGCCTCATTCTGGTTGTAGCCAAAGAATTGGGGAGTTGGATCTTCCCTCAGGTTGTATCCTGAGAAACTAGGGGGTTGGATCCTCCTTCTAGTTGCAGTTGGAAAACAAAAGAAGTTGTTTCTTCCAATGAATGTAATTTTTAAAGACATATAAGAAAAACCATTTCATGGTTTTCTCCCGCTTTGGGTTTCCACGTAAAAACAATGGTGTACTATGTATGTGTATGATTTCTCATTTGTTCATTGTTTATTTACTCTATAACTATTGGATGATAATTCTACATTGATATAAAACTTGCATTTTGTGGTTAAAAAGGATTGAATTTCTCTATTACTGATTCACCCACCCTCTCAGTAATCCAACACCACATCCATGGCCTTTGCAACTGACCTCTCCACGCAACAGAAGAAAGTGGATAACATCATGGAAGAATACAAAAACATCTTCTCATCATCTATTGGGGTACCTATGCACTGTCATGTCAAGCATCCCATCGATCTAACCCTCAATGCACCGCTACCCAATGGGTTAGTCTATCATCGCTCTCTGCGAGAAAATGAGGAGATCAAGCGTAAAATATAATAACTGCTCCATGAGGGGAACATATGACCCAAATCATCACCTTGTCGAGGCCAAATCATGTTGGTGTAGAATAAATAAGAGACTTGGTGACTCTTCATTGACTACCGAGCCCTAAATAAAATCACAGTCAGGAATCGATACCCAATTCCACGAACCGACAATATCCTTGATTATCTCAAGGGGGACAAATACTTCAGTAAGATTGATCTTAAGTATGTCCACCATCAAGTCCCAATAGAATCGACAAATGTATGGAAAACTTCCTTCAAGTCAAAAGAAGGTCTTTTTGAATGCCTAGTCATGCACTTTGGTTTGAAAAATGCCGCAAAAACTTTCATGAGGATGATGGATGCTATCTTGCAACATTTCACTAATTATTTTGTGGTGATGTATCTAGATGAAATCCTCATATACAAGAAGACTTGGGAAGAATACTTGGAGCATATTCAATAGGTTTTGCACACTTTGCAACAACACAAGTTATATGCCAACTTGGAAAAATTCTCCTTTGGCATGGATAGGGTCCAGTACCTAGGCTACATTTTTTATGTGCATGGTGTTCATGTTAATATAGCCAATATCCAAGTCATCCATGACTAGCCAGCCCCAACAACGCTCACTAAGCTTCGAATCTTCTCAATCCTTGCCAATTTCTATCGAAGGTTCATGTTGGGATTCTCCCATATCACATGGGACCTCAACCAAATAACCAGAGGTAGTGGTAAGGAAAAATTTATGTGGGGCCTATCCAACAGAAGGAGTTTGATGATCTGAAGCAACACTTGTTCTCCGCCCCAATGATTTCATTACCTAACCCACAAAACCCTTTGAGATCGAGAGATATGCTTAAGACTATGCTGTGGGTGCAATGATCACTCAGTACAACCACCCAATGGCGTATCATAGTGAGACACTATCATATGTCATCTGTAAGTACCGTAATTACGACAAAGAAATGTACTCCAATGTGCAAGCCTACCACTAGTGGAGGAATTACATTCTCGAGAAGGAGACAATTATCCACATTGATCATAAGCCACTACAGTTCATGTGGATATAAGGAAAATTGCATAATGATCACCATTAGAAGTGGTCCACATATTTGCAGTAGTTCCACCTCAACATAAAGTATAAAACAAGAAGTACCAACTTATTCACTAATTTCGTCAGCATATCTCTGTTAAGACCTAATATTGGCCCATTACCCCTTAATTGGGGTACATTATATTAGTAATGTTATTTTATTTATGTCGGCTTTAGGCCATTAGTTATAATTATACCTCCTAGTCTCCTATATATACCAAGGAGACATTTTCATTTTGAATCATCTTGTACTTGAACATTTAAGTGGGGTAAAAGGAGGTTGCCCCCTCGAAGAGGCTTATTATCTGAAA
>JASDQU010586081.1:38795-49966 GCA_032191745.1 Picea mariana | reverse complement strand
ATACCCTTAACTGCCTCAGATAGTACCCTGGGTAAACCTCCCCATAGAGATACCCTTCTTGAAAAAGCCATCAAGAACCTAGAAAAAGGACGTGAAGGCGCAAGGCCTTAAGAAATCCCTGGTAAGTATCGAATCGATGGAAAAGGTCCCATTGGGAGATTGGTGGTCACTCACGACCGTCAGATCGGAAGAAGAAACTGGAGTGTCATTCGCCTTAACCCTGAATATGTGTTAATCGATGGAAGAGATCCCGTCGAGAAATCTGTGGTCACCCATGACCGTTAGATTGGTAGGAGAAAGTAGAGGGTTAAATGCCTTACTGCTTTGCCTTTTTGTGTCTTCGTGGGTAGCAAAGATATCAGGAATTGTAGATCCTCAAGGTCCATGAGAACATCTGGATCGTTGATTTTTCCCCGTTTAGGAAGTCGTGGGAGAATGCATAAGTTAGGAACTTTTTTGAGCCGTCAGATCTCGATTGGAAAACCCGATAGCCGTTGGATCTGTCAGGAGATACCCGAGGGTTAAACCCCTAGTGGATAAGGGCGAATTCCTCGAAATAGATTTGGGTTGTCCGATTAAAGGAGGCCACGTGTCATGAGGTTTCCCATTTCGGGAAATCGGGAGTCGAGAATTTGGGAGTTCTGGTGATGAGAGATCGGGATGTTCCATGGTGGAAACCTTGAAGTAGTCGTAGACCGACCGATTTTGGGAGGCTATGTGTCGAGAGATTACCCATTTCGGGAAATCGGGAATCAGGAACTCGAGAGTTTTTGTGACGAAAGATCGGGGCCTTCCATGGTAGAAACCCCGAAATAGATTTGGGTCGTCCGATTAAAGGAGGCCACGTGTCATGATATTTCCCCTTTCGGGAAATCGGGAGTCTGGAACCTGGGAGTTCTGGTGACAAGAGATCAGAATGTTCCATGGTGGGAACCTTGAAGTAGTCGTAGACCGACTGATTTCAGGAGGCTACGTGTCGAGAGATTACCCGTTTCGGGAAATCAGGAATCGGGGATTCAGGAGTTCTGTTGACAAGAGGTCGGGCTCTCACCTTGATAAATCCTGACTTATAAATATCGAGATGTTAGCATGTGGTTAAGTCCCGATGAACGGACAAAGTTCCTTCGGGGAATCTCAGGGTCTATAATGACCGTCAGATGTGGAGAAGAGATGCCAAATTTAATCTGGGGTGTGGATGCGCCTTAAGGTAAATGGAGAGCAGATCTGAATGACCAAGGTCCACCCACCCAGATCTACGACTGAGGCTTCATTCCGGAGCCCCCTTGCTATTCTGCCTTTAGCGGTGGGGGGGGGGGGTCCGGAATCGAATGTGCAACTCGGGAACGGTCAGGATCTATTCGCCNGGTGTGGCGTGTGAAGTGGGGTCCATATCCTCTCACGTCACCCACCGTGTCATGTTTCCCCTCTCGCCACCTGTACTCCACTCAATCGTGCGACAGGGCCGTTCCTAATGGCCATCTGCTAACCCTATAGGGATTCGTCCTTATTGGCCAGTTGCTAACCCTGCCGGGGTTCGGCGGTTGCAGAGTCGAACGATTCGGCATCACTGTAGCGCCGAGGCACGAAATACAAAGGGGTACCATGATTATTTGACCTGTGATCATGACCTGCGATCACATGGGAACAGAGAGAGAGAGAAAGAGCTAGCTTGCGCTAGGCCTCCATAGGTAATTCGGGGGCTCTGATTCTGCAGAAATCAACGAAAATTTGATTATGGTAGTGGATATGTGACATAATGAAAACAATGCTAACACAACTATGTTTATGGTTGGAATACTCCCACACAATCATGGAATCTAGTAGCCACGAAGCTTGGATTCTAAGTGCAATCACATTGGAGAACCTTTAAATCTCTAGGTATCCTAATAACACTTTCCCAACACAACGCAATGATTTGTTGCAAACTCTCCAAAAAATAAGGAAAAATTCTTAACTAGGGATCTCAATGGCCAAAGCCTGCAAGTTGGATGGTTCTCATGAAATAAGACCTATCAAATTTACCTATATTTCTTAGTGTTGTCATGCTTTATGCATTCTCCAGGGAAGGAGATCAGGTGGTTTCTGGAAAGGAGGCAAGGCCAATATAAAAAAATTCCATCTAGACCATTGTCACATATCCAAAGCCCTATTGAGAGGGGCAATTTGGAAATTAGAGATCCATTGATATCAAATCAGGGCATGGAAGCAAAGTTGTGGAGATTCATGTCCAAAGAGGGTGGCATAGTGGGAAAAATTTCTTCGTCGTAAACATAAAAAAAACAACTTAAAAAGGATTTTCATTGGTAGTGGTGAGATCCCCTCTATAGGGACTCCTCAAACTTGTGCCCCCCTCATTCAAAATCATTTATCATGCATACCAAGCAATGGTAAACATATAAGACTATGAGAAGATAGAATATTTGGGACCTCCACCCTTGATGCATGATGCATATCTCTTGGAGATGAAACACTGACTGAAAACTCAAGGAATATCAACTCTTTTTGACTTATCTACATGGGACTCAAGTTGGGTCAATGGATAGTCTAGAAACACTTCTAAGGCCCCGAAGCATTGAAGGATTATTGGGACAAGTTCTTATCATGTCTAAAAGGAGAAACAACCTTAAATAAAATAAAAAAATAATCTCAAGGATGGGGACCCCAAGGGGGTATGTACTCTGTAAGCCTTGGATACTCTAGGAAAGTTAGCTGAGCAATAACTGCACTCTTTATCTCTAATTTTGTAGTCTATTAAGGGGAAATATTTTCTAGCCTAAGGTTTGCTTCTTTTTTTGGTTGCTACCACATATGCAAATTTTTACTTACAATAATTTTTGGAAGCATGGCTTTCAAGAACCTTCCATACACCCTATGCGCAAGTCCAATGAAGAAACAACAAAACACTTGATCCTG
Organism: Picea mariana; assembly: GCA_032191745.1. Taxonomy (NCBI): domain Eukaryota; kingdom Viridiplantae; phylum Streptophyta; class Pinopsida; order Pinales; family Pinaceae; genus Picea; species Picea mariana. The sequence goes on along the minus strand of JASDQU010586081.1, from coordinate 47,053 downwards.
AAATGTGACTCTGAAATTTAAGGATGGAAACTAGCTTTGGAGTATCTGGGTTGAGGAATTAATCCCCCTTAAGATTGGAGGCAGTTGTTAGAATCTTAAGAACCATTTATATATCAATTCCTCGAGGAAGAATTTTGTACTTAAGTGGTCTTGGTAAGGTAGGCTTGATCTTTTCTCCATGAAGTGATTAAGTCGAACGGAGCAGGACCCAAAGGCCTTTCTAGCCTCACCATTGAAGAAAATCTTTGGCTTCACAACTTAATCCAAGATCAAAACCCATTGAAGTCAATAAATCTCAACAAACCCTCCTCTCATGAACATTGGAAATGTTGAATGGAAGAGATGAACTTCCAACGCTAGAAAGAGACAAAATCACTCAATTCTATTTTTTGATGGTACCTCTAAATGAAAACTAGGGTTCACAGATGCAAGGGGAGTCATTTTGAACTCCATAGCAAATCAATAAATAATTTATGATTGGGGAATTGGACTCTCTATGAACAATGAATCAAAAACTCATGCTTTATTCAAAGGTCTCCTCAAAGCACAAGGGGTAAGCGAGGCATTTGTGGTAGGTGACTCAATGATAATCCTTTGAATTGTTCGAATCCAATCTCTCTCTAAACAACCTTTCCTAGCTCCCCTAATGAAAAACACACTTCACGAAGTGCAAAATTTAAAAAGATTGAATTCTTCCATGTTCTTCAACATCAAAACTCACTTGTTGATCATCAAACAAGTGTGGGTGATAGATCAAGTTTGGGTTTATGCCAAATAAATGAGGGAACCTTCTTCAAATTGCCCCCACAGTGTAAAAAAATAGTGGAGTTTCATTAGGAAACCCACATGGAAGACTCATCTTTGGTGAATAGACATGATTTAATGAACATACGACATGACATTACATCCCTCCTCTCACTTGTGCAACAAATTAAGAATTGCATGGTGGTTTCGTTAGGTGATCAATGTGATGATTTATTTCATTGGGATGGGCATCAGAGCTCGCTCACCTTGGATATTTGGAATTTCATAGTTGCAGTTTTGTTTTCTCCATGGTTTCGATGGTTGTCAACTTCGAGCTCCAGAGGGAGATCCTCTCCTTCGACTGAGTCTATGCTGCCATTTATTTGTTTGGCTTATCATGACATAATTTATTCATTCTCTCAACTCAATATGGCACATTGCCCCTCTAGCAAGGGGTGTTGTGTTCTTTTTGAATTGGGTGAATTCAAAAAAGGGCTAAAGCGATGCATAAAGGAAGTGGGAGAAGCTTAGTGTGTATTGTTAATGCTAGGATCAAGGGGAAAAAGTGGCAGTGGAAGTTTGAGCAAAAACATCCATCACAATAATGCAACTCATAATTACTGTTGAATTAAATTAATTATCCTTGATTCCATTAAGGACCATGTGATTCCACATGTGACCGAGAAGAACAATGCCTACGAGATGTGGGAATCCTTAACCAAACTATACCAGAATTCCAATGAAAATAGGAAAATGGTATTGAGAGAGATACTGAAGAGCATTAAAATGATCAAGACTGAAAATGTTGCCACCTATCTTACCAAGCTTACTCAACTGAGGGATGAACAAGTTGTTTTTGTTGGGGATGTTGTTGCTGAAAATGAGCTTGTCAGGATTGATTTGAATGGGGTAACCAAACAATGGGCTGTCTTTGTTGATGGCATTGTGGAAAGGGAAAACCTTCCCAAGTGGGACCGTATTTGGGATGACTTCATTCAGGAGGAAAATCGAAGAGGCCATGTGCATGGGAGTTCATCTACAGGTAATGAAGATGAGAATGTGGCACTTGCAACGAAAGGAAAGAACAAGTCCAAGAAGGGTTCCAAGGGAGGTAGCACACGTAAAGGTGAAGGGAAGAAAGACATGAGCAAAGTCAAGTGCTTTGCTTGTCATAATTTTGGGCACTATGCTGGAAAATGTCCTAACAAGAAGAAGAAGCAGGCTGCAGCTTCAGCTTCAGCTGATGTGGAGGAGTTTACCCACAGGTTTGAGAAGGAGTATTCATTGTTGGTGTGTCTTTCTTCTAGAGTATCATCTACCAGTATTTGGTACATTGATAGTGGTGCCTCCCTCCATATGACAACTGTTCATGAGTACTTCACTGATCTCACAGAGATTGGAGATTTGGAGGTGGTGCTTGGAAATGACTTAGTGGTCAAGGCAGTTGGTAGTGGGACAATATCATTTTAGAGGGAGTATCTACCTCCCATGTTTTTGAGGGATGTCCTATATGTTCCGGGATTGAAGAAGAACTTGGTGTTAGTTTCCACTATTGAGGATATGGGATATGAGGTATTGTTCCGTGATGGGCATGTGCTCTTGTATCCTAAGGGATCCAGTATCACTTCGACCAAAGTGATTGGGATCCGGCATGAGAATTTGTACAAGCTCATGTTTCAGCCTGCTAGAGCATTGATGCATAGTACTGCTAGTAGTGACCTTTGTGACTTATGGCATAGGAGGATGACTCATTTTCACCATGGGGCTCTGAGAATCTTGAGAGAGATTGTGACTAGAGTACCAAAGTTAAATATAGAGCACCAGGAGGTGTGCAAGGGGTGTTCTCTTGGGAAGTACGCCAAGACTTATTTTCCAAGTAGTGACAATAGAGTAGCGGGTATTCTTGATCTGATTCATACTGATGTATGTGGTCCTATGTATTCTGCCTCTTTGACTATTTTTTTGTATTATGTCACTTTCATTGATGAATTCTCTCAAAAGTCTTGGATTTTCTTCATGAAGACCAAAGGACATGTCTTCCAGCGGTTCCAAGACTTCAAATCTCTTATGGAGAACTAATCTGGGAATAAGATCAAAGTGTTAATATTTGATAATGGGTGTGAGTATACCTCTAATGAGTTCAATGAATTTTGTGCTAGAGAGGGCATTAAGAAAGAAGTGAAAGTTCCTTACAACCCACAACAAAATGGGGTTGCTAAGAGGAATAACAAGGCTATTATTGGGGTTGCGTGAGCCATGTTACATGATCAAGGGATACTACTATTTCTTTGGGTTGAGGCTTGAAACACTACAATTTATTTGTAGAGTTGGAGTCCACATAGAGTCTTGGGGGACTAGACTCCCTAGGAGGCTTTCTCTGGGAAGAAGCTTGAGGTGGGGCACTTTAGGATCTTTGGGTGCCTTATTTATTCACATGTCCTTTCTGAGAAGAGGACAATGCTAGATCCCACGATAGAGAAGGGCATATTTGTTGGGTATAGTGAGACCTCGAAGGCTTTCTGCATATACATCCCCTCTTTGAGGAAGTTGTGTGATGAGATGTGAGATTTGAGGAAGATAGAGCCTTTTAGAGTTCACGAGACATGGAGTAGGGGGAGCAGTCATCTCCTTAGACACCGATGAGTCTTTCATAGAGTTCAAGACCACTTGTTTCAGAGACTACTAGTCCACAGGTGACGTGGTCAGATTATCGGTGTTACACAGTATTTTGGTCACCTCAGTGATCACCTGAAAACATGTGTTCATGTTCCCTAAAAATATTAAAAGAGACTTTCTCCATGGGAAAAGTAATTTTCTTTCCTCTGCCAAAAACCATCTGAAGGAAGGTCGTTGCATCCTGCTATATGCATGGGGTGTGACGATGCCTGATCGTCACATACTGCACTATACTTGGACTGCAACATTGTCACATGTTTCTAAGTGTGTAGGGTGTGACGATGCTTAAAGCTTGGGAAAAGTCAAATTTCACGAATGTTATAGAAGGGGATCTTCTAGAAGATGAGGTGGCCTCCGATTGGTTTGGATATTACTCACTTCTATGATTTGGTGGGATCATCCTAATCTCCTCATCCATCTCTCTTTTACACTATATAAGGAGGGATCTCTCATGGAAAAGGATAAGGTTGAATAGGCTAAGATTTGTATGGAGAGTTCTACTTCAGATTGTGCTTGAGAGATTTGCTTTAGTTCTTCAAGTCAGATTGTAGATCTTCTTCATTCAAGGCATTTGGAGAAAAGGTGTGTGTGTTGAATCAAAGAGCCATTGAAAGGGGACCTTACAACATCAAGGCATGGGTTGTATTCTCCACTTTCTATTCACTTAATACAGTAATGCATTTCTTCCCTATATAAGCATCTCGTATTCTATTGTATAATTCCTTGATCATATACATAGACTTCATTAGAATGTATGTATCTTTGTTTTCCTTCGTTGCAGGTTTGTGATTCTTGGACAGGCTTGCTATTCTTCAAACTTAAGGAAGGAGCTACAAAGACGACACTAGTGAGGACAAGCGTTGTTTAAACAGTATGTCACCTGTAAGTCATTAAACTAGTTTCTAGTGGAATCTAGGTAGATCTGTTTGTGTCCGCACTTACCGATTAATCCGATAATAATTGGTCCTTAGGTTACTGGTTCATAGAGTACTGTTTCTCAGTCTACTAGCTCACAAACTACCTCAGGATCATCTTCAGGTGGTGGGATTGAGGAGGAGGAGTCCTCTCCACATGGTGCTACTTCAGATAAGAGGAAGCCCAAGTGGCTTCAAGACACTTTGAAGGAAGCACAGGGTTCAATGGGGAATATTAGGTAAACTGTGAGGGAAAGTAAACCTCTTGAGAGGTTTTGTATCTATCTTGTGATGGTGAGCAACATCAGAGAGTTTAAGCCTTCCACTTTTGAGGAGGTAGTAGGTCAACAGGTCTAGAAGGATGCCATGATGGAAGAGTACAGTTCCATGTTAGCCTCTTTGAAATATACAATCATTAAGTCTAAGTATACCACCTTTAATATTGTACATACTAGGATATAGTTGTTATACTAAGTGTGTTTCTAGATTTCTATATTTACTCATTTGACCTTGTCTTCTGATGAGGTGTCGATGTGAGAACAATTGAGGTGGTTTAATTATTGTATTATATATTTTTATCATTAAGATGCATAGTATGTTGAGAATGAAGGCTTGAGGCCTTTTCCACCAATCTTCTTGTCTTAATATTATTGTGTTTGATTTCTTCAATTGGTATCAGAGTAGGCTCAGCCCTGACTCTCTCACGAGAGGGGCTGTGATCATGCTTAGTCTGCAATGTTAAATCTGTGCATATAAATTAGCTTAGGTGTGTGAGAATTTTGTGTTTTCCATTTGTTTTATTTGGAATCGCTGTAGAAGAGGCTCGATGGATCTGAGTAGCTTTCCTTGAGCTATACAGAGAGGACATTATCTGTAGAAGATCAGTTCAATTGGGGATAGATTGCATATCTGTTGCATATTTCAAGGAGGAGATTGTTGCTGGAAATAAGATCTAAACTGCTGTGCAAGAAAGACTGACATTTCCTCGTTGGCTACTGCCTGCTAGAGAATTCGTAGCTGAAATCATCTGTTTGTTGAGAGGACGTGAGGCTGCCCAGATTTGCTTGGAGAAATCACTGTGTGCTACATTACAAATGGATCGAAGCACCTTCAAAAGGCATACAAATTCCTCAAACCGGTAATTTGTTTCTATAAATTTGGTCATGCAAGCTAAATTTTAATGGTCAAAATGGAATGAAATGACTCTGAACTGTTGTAGAAATCTTGCGTAAATCTAGTTACAGAGGATCTTCTATCACTGGTTTAAAGATGAGATATGCAGTCTTAGCAAATTCTATAATCATTTTGCTCCTCCCTTGTTATTTTAGAAGCCAAAGTCTGCACCTTTATTCAATTTCTCAGCTGACTATTCAACCACTTTTCTGATCCACGCGCGCCTTCACCACAAATTTGCATAAGCAATCGATCCACACCCTCTGTTGTCATCTGATCAATTAGCATAAGCATTCCAATCTGCCAGCATGAAATCCTTGGTTTGATTTGCATTTTGAATGTTGAGCTGAGATCCGACTGTATGTTGCTGCCGAAACTCTAATTGATCCGCATTGTGGTACCCTGAGGTCTGGCGTTCAAATCTCGTTGCCATGGAATGTGAAGGTTTCAGTAGGGAAAATGGAACTTTTCCTAGACCTCTGTCATGCAGTTGTAGTTCCTTTCGAGTGTTAGACAATGAAATTTCTCTGCCTCTGCATCAATTTTGCATCGGAAATGAAGCTTTTATTTGAGGGCCATATAGGATCTCCGTATTTTTTTTCAAGTTAAGACTGGTTTGAGAGGTGGTCTCTTTGCATTTGATCCCTGGGATAACATTAAAACATCTCAGTGATTAGGAGATAGCCAATTCTCTTTTCAAATAATTGTTTCAATAAATTCCACTGCATATTGTATGCATTGAGCAGTCCATTTGAGCATATTGGTGGTATGTGGCCATGAATGACATAATCCCAATTTATACGAAGAAGTTGTAGCTGGTGAAATTGAACAGCCGACAGAAGAGGTTACTGGTGAAGTAATTGCTTTTGAGGAAGAAACAAAGGAAGTGCCTGAAATGGTTGAAACTATTGTCGAGGCAGAAGCTACTACAGAGACAATAGTTACCGCAGAGGAAGAGACATCTGTAGAAGACCGGAATTTCATTCTCCTCAAGCCGTAAAGCCAACAGTTTGAAGTCAATTTGAATTAGGTATGAGAGTTTTGATTGGTCAAAGCCATTATAACCCAAAATTTTGAAGTAGGTATCTATAAAATCTGAAAATTTGAAGTGGGTGTCAGGGTTTTGTGGGGACTGCAAATTGAAGGCTTCAACGAGTATGATCTGTGTTGTGGGTGGTGTGGAGCATTGAACCCAATACCTGAGAAATCTGTTATTGGGTGACTCAAGTACATTGCTGAAACTGAAGGGTAACACTGATTTCTGCATTGTGAAAGCTTAAGTGGGTGTTGGTGTTCAATTAATCCCGAGTGTTTGGAGAGCTGAGTAGGTTGTTTTGGATTGATTCAGTGCCTAAGTAGATTGTTTTGTATTGGTTGGTTCAGAAGGTATTTGAAGCAGTCAATCCTGATTTGAGGTAGGTTTTGGCATTTTGGAAAACCCAAATAGTTCTTTTGGATTAATGAACTGGGCATTGAAACAATCAATGCGGATATGATCTGGGTTTTGAGATTAATGAATCTGGTGTTGAAGGAACTAGTCCTGATATGTGTTGGGTTTTAAGATTTTGGAAAACCTAAACAGATTGTTTTGGATTAATGAACTGTATATTGAAACAATCATACTCTTGATATGAGCTAGGTTTACAGATTGGGCAGAATTAAAGAAGCTGTTTTTGGATGATTTGGAAGTTGGCTTATGAGGTTTTGACATATCTAAATATGTTATTGTGGGATCTGTAAAGCAATGCAGTAATTATGGTTTGTCCAGTATTTATTCAGCTGGTATAAGAGCAATAGATCGTCTTATGATTTGGGTTTGGGGGACATCATATTTCAAAAGATTTTCAGGATTTCTACGTGGTTTTTGCTTTTTGCTGTTGTCATAGCATAGCATAACAGTGGCATTCTGGCTGTTATAGATTACAGTCTTTGGCGGTACATAATCCATGATTTCCAGATCTCTAGCAGGCAGCACACGATTTTTAACAAGTAATCAATTAAGCTATTCTTGTTTTTCGCACCAATTTGGCAGTGATCCAATCCAATGATCCTGTTATCCAATCAAATCTAGTGATCCAGATCCACTTTGCAATGTTTTTTCAGCCTGCCCAAGATATTATGCGCTAAGATCTCTACGCGCCTCCAATGATTGTGTGCATCAACGTGTATTTTTTTAAAATATTATATGCCAAAAATTAAATCAAACTTTTATTGGCATTGGGAATTATTAGGAAAAGACAAAGTGATTTTAAATGTACATTTCAAGGGGGCAACTAGAAGATCATTGTGACAAGAATAATAAAAGTTCAATTTTTTTTTGGTGTTGAAGTGTCTTAGATCCGCCTGAAATTGAATAAGGGGATCTTAGATACACTTTGTGTTGTGTGCGATGGATTATTCTTAATGTTGCTCTTTTGTGTCTAGTTTTGGCACTTAAAACAAAATTGTATAAAGCAATCATACACACACTAAAGTACAAGGCAATTTAATGTAATTCAAGCACATGTGAGCATTGTGAGTGACGCACATACATTCAAGAACAATCAAAGCTCTCAATTAAGAAGCAATGAAGATATCAAATTGGAAATCACATCAACATTGGACACATCAAGTTCATAATCAAGGACTCAAAGCATCATCAATTTGAAGATCAATTAAATCCACATTCATTGTAAACTTGCAATAGTTTTCTTTGTAAGTGTGAAATCAAAATCAAGTTGAATTGCAGTGTAATTTTCAGGTGCATTCTCG
>JASDQU010586081.1:9769-33275 GCA_032191745.1 Picea mariana | reverse complement strand
GGGGGAATGTTAGCCTCTTTGAAATATACAATCATTAAGTCTAAGTATACCACCTTTAATATTGTACATACTAGGATATAGTTGTTATCCTAAGTGTGTTTCTAGATTTCTATATTTCCTCATTTGACCTTATCTCCCGATGAAGTGTCGATGTGAGAACAATTGAGGTGGTTTCATTATTGTATTATATATTTTTATCATTAAGATGCATAGTATGTTGAGAATGAAGGCTTGAGGCCTTTTCTGCCAATCTTCTTGTCTTAATATTATTGTGTTTGATTTCTTCATTCCATCATGAAGAATGATGTTTGGGAGGTGGCTTTGAGACTTGAGGGGAAGTCAATGGTGACTTCCAGGTGGCTCTACAAGATCAAGTATGCTGCTGATGGAAACATTGAAAATTTCAAAGCTCGATTTGTAGCTCGGGGGTTCTCACAGGTAGAGGGAGTTGACTATGATGAGACCTTCGCTCCAAATGCTAGATATACCTTGATCAAGGTAGTGATCTCCATTGCAACAGAGATGGGTTGGAAGATTCATCAGATGGATGTGAAGACCACATTTCTGAATGGTCTCATAGAGGAGGAGGTAGACATTGAGAAACCTTAGGGATTTGAGGTCCATGGGAGAGATTCTCATGTGTGCAGATTGAAGAAGGCATTGTATGGGCTGAAGCAACCTGCTAGAGCTTGGTATTCCAGGATAGATACATACTTGCAACATAGATGGGTTTCGAGAAGAGTGAGGTGGATCCCAACCTGTATTACATTGTGGTTGGAGAGGATCCTCTCATTCTTGTGATATATGTGGATGATCTCTTCATTACAGGGGCTAAGAGACTCATAACTGGTTGCAAGGAGATCCTTGATTCAGAGTTAGATATGAAAGACATTGGTCTAATGCACTACTTCTTGGGATTGGAGGTTTGGCAGGAGATTGGAAACATCTTTCTGGGAAAAGGAAGATATACTGTTGATATTCTGAGCAGATTCCATATGGAGGACTGTACGCCCATGTCCACTCCTCTGATAACCAATTGGAAGAAGATTCATTCTTATGAGTCAGAGTTGGTTGATCCCATGTTGTATCGTCAGTTGATTGGTTCGCTGATGTATCTAGTCAACAACATAACATATCTTTGTTTTTCTGTCAACGCACTGAGTTAGCTCATGGTGGAGCCTCAGAGAGTTACATTGGGTGGTATCAAAACATGTGATCAAGTACCTTATGGGTACAATGGATTATGTCCTAAACTATGAGAGAGGGGATGTAGTTAGATTGATTGGATACACTGATTCAAATTGGGAAGGATGCACCGGTGACTAGAAGAGTACTTCATGTTGTTTCTTTGGATTGGGCTCAATAGTGGTGTCTTGGTTCAGTCAGAAGAAAAAGTCGGTGGCTTTGAGTTCTACAGAGGCTAAGTATATGGCAGCCAGTTAGGCCAGTGGTGAGGCCATTTGGCTTCACAAGTTGTTGGATGGTATATTTGGTGTGCAGATGAGGCCCACAATGATCTATTGTGACAAATAGAGTTGCATTAAACTCTCCGAGAATCCAGTTTTTCATGACAGGTCAAAGTACATCGAGATTAGATATCACTTCATCCGAGATTATGTTCAGAGAGGAGCATTTGAGCTACAATATATCTCCACAAATGAGCAGGTGATGAACATCCTCACAAAATATTTGGGGAGAGGAAAGTTTGAGCCTTTCAGAGATAAAATTGGGGTGTGTTGACACCCCAAAAGCACAACATGGAAACCCTGCATGCAAATGGGTTGCAATGCCTTATTACTTATATATATTTAATAATATACTAAATAGGTGGGACCCCATTATGTGAATAATAATGAAAGGCACTTTTATTTGATTGTGCTCATGACTACCTTGCAAGATGACTTGACAATTTGAAATTCGAAACCACTTTCTAGATGAATGCTGGAGTTTCATGGCAATTCAATTTTAAAAAAGGAAAGGGGAAAATGTTGTTTTAATGAGCATCTTGGTTTATTTTGCTACACATATAATTTGACTTGTTGATTTAAACTCCAAGCATGGGCTATATATAGTTATAGAATATTGCACTTATTATGTTCTTGTTATTATCATGGACATTGGCTAAGTTTTATAAGGTGTCAATGCTTCCCTAGCAAGGAATGTGGGACGTAAGATGTATTTTGTGCTTAATGTTAAGCACACACATAAAACTTAGGGGTTTATGGAAGGTGGCAAATTCAACTTTGTATTGAATTGTTATTTGGAAAATATAATGGATTGTGCGCTGAAGGTATTGGGTGCACTCATACTGGGCCATAGTTGATGGAATTAATATAAGATACGATGTGCAATTAATGCACGTCTCTCTAACCCTACCTCGAGGTTGCCACCCTCAATTGGATCACATTTGGTTGATTTCTTTGGCTAGTGCTGCCTTCGTTTTGCTCGGCCTTGGAAATAATAGTCGTGCTTGTGGTTTTCTTGGCATTATCCAGACATGTATGATATCTCTTACTACTCCATCCATGAAATATATCTCTGCTCGGAATAAAATCATAGTGTTGGCTCTTATATTTTCTTACATATTGTGTTTTTTTGAAATTTAAATGAATGCATGTGGGTATCAACTGTGTAATGGCATTTAAAGTGGAGGTTCTCCCTGTTGGAATTCAAGTGTTTCAAGTTGATGATAGTGTTCAAACTCCTTTATGTTCAGATTATGTGATTTCTTTATGTCCAGAATGAATACTGCTTTTGTGCTATGAATGTTGGCAACTTTATGGCAAGTTTTTTGGGTTTTACTCATCTCCGATCATTAAAATTCAAGGGTTTCGTTTTCTCTGTGAAACAGAAGAATGGTTGTTTTTGCTTAACGCTAGTACTTAGTCTTTGGAAGACTTGCATCTCCTTCAAATTATTTTTTAACTGTTTGGGGAATATATTTTCCTTACAACCACCATGAGAGGTATCTGAGAGATATGTGGAAAGTATGTGTTAAGAGATGGTTAAATGCTTTTTTGGTACAAACCCTTTGTGAAGGTTTCACCTTTGCATTCGCCCATACCTCGGTTCTTCTATTAATGTATGGAAATTATGAGTTTCGAACTTTGGTCTTGATGTATGTTATAAGCGATTAACCCGACAGTGGGAAGATTTTTTATTTTCATTAAATCTTGGTTCATTGGTTGATTATCCACGGGGGTTTTGGTCGATTTTGAAAATTGTATAATGCTAAAATAAATGAGCACCAGTTTCACATGGGTTTTGAACCGAGTATGTTTACACAACAAATATGAAATTTGCGATACCAATGTTATGGTGAAAGGTCAATGTCTTAGGTCATGTTCTCAGCGTCCCACACACACTTGATGTAGTCTAGTTTTAATTGTGTTGAATGTCTTCGTTAACGGTCTTTCTTAAAAGATCTACTGATAAAAAGAAAAGGAAGTGGAAATTTGTACAGTTGATAGTCCTGGAAATTTCTTGGGGTTTTATATTGGATGATATGAAAACAACATGTGTTGGATTTGACTTACTAAACAGAGAAACATTTTGGCAATTATTTTATTGATGGTGATGGAATTTTTTGGATATCATTGCATATAATAGAAAAATAATCATTTTCCCCTTTCATTATACCATTTTTCACTCATTATATCCCCCTCTCCTTCCCAAACACATTTAAAGCATTCCCTGTTCTATTATTTTGAAATTTAAATTCATTTTGAAAAGAGAAAAAACTAAGCTAATGACTGGTATCGAAAAGTTGAACATGAATACAATTTTTGTTATGTCTGCATTTGTTTGAATAGTACTCGTTGGTCGTTTCCCATCCATGCTACCACTTTTTGCACATTATAATCCCCTCATCTTCCCAATAGCCCTACCACTCCATGTTCAAATGGAAATTGATTGTTGATTTTTAAGAAGTTGATGGATAGATTGCATGTGCTTCTGTGGTGAATAATAGAGCCAACCTTTTGATTTTATTTAGGTAGAGTATTGATGCATGGATTGTTAATAGTTTTCATGACATGTTGGAATATTGCTTCAGGATGAGCTTCTTTAGCAGGGGCCATAATGACAAAGGTGCCAATAGAGGCAGAGGAAATTGGAAGAGGGGCCATAGAAGGCCACAATTTTCAATACATTTTGATGCTGATCCACATGAATTAAATAATCTCTTTCAAGCTGGGTTCTTCAGCCTAGTTGGCCATGGGATTCTTCAACCCCGACCTGAAAGACCCCCCTTCCAACCACATCAAAAATTTTCTGGTATCCATGTTCCCCCTCAGGTGTCTATGTAACCAGAACCGTCCGCCGATGATGGTTGGAAAGCGATTATCCATCAACTTGCTGCTCATCACCACAGTTGGCCTACTATTTCTTTTCCATTACCCCCTCCTCCACCGCCAAAAGATCCAAATCCCCAAGATGAACATGTTGTCTCACCAGTGCAATCTTCTCATTCTAGTAAGAGGCTAAAAACTGATGTTCCCAAGCCTGAGCAAGATAAAGGAAAAGGAGTGGCCACTCCCTCCAAGTCATCCAAAGAGTCCTCCAAATCTCTGTCTTCACATCTTCATCTTAAAGATGATTGTTCTCACGATATCAGTGCAGTCCAGCCTCAAGGTTCCGATCAGCCCAAGGCTGTAACAAAAAAATCAAAATAGGACATCAGTGAAAGGAGACCAAATGCCTCTCATAGTAAATACAATTTTTAATGATGATTAATGTTATTTTCTATTTTAAGGATAATCTTTTTACTTTGACAATGTTTTGGACATCAAACATATATTTAGGCATTTTTTTGGACAACATGGATATAATACTATTTTTGGATATGGTCATATTATATTTTGTTGATATTAAAATATTTGATCATAAATATGGGAACGYGAGTTACAAGGAGGATATTTGAATCARATGATGGGGGTTTTATATTTCATGTTTGATGATTATTAAAATAAATAAATGGGAGTCACAAGGGGTCCCACCTATTTAGTTATTATTTAATCAAACCCTTATTTATATATATTATTATTATTTGTCTCAACTAATTAGTTAATCTAATTAGACTTAACTAAAGAAAGGTAGTTGAACTACCATAACTTATTGAGAAGGAATAGAAGCTCAATCAAATGAAGAGACAACATAGGAGAAAATGGAAGAAGAACTTCAGCCATAAGGTTTGCTCTATACTAGTGAGATACTTTCATCTTTCATTCATTCTGAGTTTACAAGAAGGGTTAACCATCTTGATGACATCATGGTCTTTCAACAACTTGTTTTAAAGGTGTATGATTTATCTTTGACAGTCTGTGTGTTCTTGTCTATTTATAAATTAAATTTTATGACCGATAAAAAATATTTTGCAAAGTCAAGTGACAACATTTTGTGGCAAGCTGATCCAGATCTTTAGCTTTAGTTTTCTTTTGTTGCCTAGTATTTTTGTATGGTGCCCATCAGAGGCTTCTAAATCTGACTTTGGTCCCTACCCTCGTAGGGATTTGTAAAGAGAATTCAGTCTTGTATCTCAGAATGAAATCAATACAAAAATCAGTTTTTTGATTTTGGTCTCACATATGTATTTTGATGATCTGGTTCATGTTTTTTTCTTTTATGTCCATGTACACACTTATGTAATTTATGTACACACTCATGTAATTTTTGTTTAAGTTTATTTATTTTTCACACAATTACATATAAATATAAAATAAACCAGCCTTGGTCCCTTATACTTAATACCTGCAGATTAAGTGATTGTCTTTTTGTTTTAAGGATATAAACCCCATGTGACATTCCCAACTATCTTGCTTTAGCCCGGTAAGATCTTAAAATGCTTGAGTAAGGTTCTCTATACCTTTTCCTCAACATTTATTTGGCGACCATACTAGGGAGATCTTCCATATCTCTCTGGTTGATTGTATCACGATTATCTTTTATTTTTCTGTTTTGTTTGAATACTCCTTGACTAGTTTTTTCCATGAAAATACCTATTACCAGACAACCCGATATTGGAAATGGTATTGATGAACAAACCAACATTGCATTGACCTTATTCAACACTATTTTAGAAACTGCTAGCACTCGCGCTGAACTTGAACGCTCTTGAGAAGTAATTGAAAGGGACATAAGTATTTGTGAATGTTGGGAAGCTAGGCAAAGACAACCCAGAAATCAGCAGTAACCTCCCTTTTCCTAACTCCTTGGTTTTCTTTTTCATGTCCTCAAATACTCGCATCTCTCGAAGGAGAAGAGGGTTGTCCCCTGAAGCTACCCCTATTTTTGAGATAGGAAGGAGGAAAATTGTCTTATCAGCATAAGAAAGTACTCTAAGGAGAACTTTATCTAATTCTTCAAGTTCACCTTTATCACCTATACCTATCACTTTAAACATGACATCAACGGGTAGTGGCAGTGGCACCAGAGGTGCCTCTTCCTCACAACCTTCTGCTTCATCATTAATTGGTAGCATCTATAATCATCAGATCCCTATTCAATCCACTACCAATCCTGCTAAGGTCATAAGGAAATATGGGATTTTCCAAATCGAGGAAAATGCTACGACCACCCCATGACACATATCCTCTCCCTTGAATATGGCACCTGCTACTCACCCATTACCAAAATTCAAGGAGCATTTACCTAGGTTTTTGAGAAATAATACCATTACTACAAACGAACACCTGGTATCATTTTCTAATGCTTATCATAATATAGGGGATAATGATAATGACACTTGCATGAGTTTATTTGTCAAATCCCTCGAAGGGAAAGTTGTAGTAGATTTTTTTGATCTCCCTCCCAAAATTCTTTGCACTTGGGAGGAGTTGGTTTATTGGTTCAAGTCCACTTATGGATAGTCCAAGAGTCCAGCTGAGCAGTGAAGGGAATACAACAATATTTCCTATAAAGATGGTAAAACCATTAAGTCTTTTAACCTTCGCTTCACCAAATTATATAATAAAATCCCTGAACTAATCCGTCCATAAAATCAGGATGCTTTCATGCATTATTATAATGTGTTACCTTCTCCTTATCGTCATAGACTAGAAGAGAAGGCTATTGAAAATCTTGGTTCTGCTCTTCATACTTGCCTAGAATATGAGGAGCAACTCGAAAGAACGGGTCTCCATAAAGGAGACTTGGTCAAGCAAACATATATGTCTGCCCTCCTACAACTCATGGAAGATATAAATAATATGATGATAACCTACGAACGAAAGGGAAGTGTTTCTTCACTTCCCCCTAGGCATTTTCTTCTTCCTCAACGCCTTTTAGGAATACTAATGAAAATAATTTTCAACCAAAGGCCATAATGTCTCACAGTTGGTGTAACTTCAGTGAAGAAAATCATGAAGAAAGTACATGCGAAGTTAAGAAAAATGCCAGAGATAAGATCTTTGGAAAAAGACCCGATACCACAATCACTGTTTTAGATTAGGTTGAACCAGAAGATGTTATGGTAATCAATACTAGGAATAAATATTATACTGCCAAGGGAAACTATGACCTTCCTCATACTTCTTCCACCCCAAGCTCTTCTTCTCAAAGTGATGATACACAAGTTGTCAGAACTTCAGATAATCAAGGAGTGTCTTCTCCTCTTCCCTCTTCTAAGTATAATATCCTTAATCAATTGGCTAATATCAAAGTTGATGCTATTCTTTTGGACACGGTTGTTGTCCTAGAGCAACAAAATCATCTCAAAAAATTTATGGAAGGTAAAATTTCTACCATAGCCAATCTATTTGAAGAGTCAAAAGAAGAGGATTCAACTATAAATAAGATAGGTGTAAATAATTTTAGGAACCCTGTAAAAAACCACCCTTTTTAAATCTCTGTAAAAATCATGGATAAAATAGCT
Organism: Picea mariana; assembly: GCA_032191745.1. Taxonomy (NCBI): domain Eukaryota; kingdom Viridiplantae; phylum Streptophyta; class Pinopsida; order Pinales; family Pinaceae; genus Picea; species Picea mariana. The sequence goes on along the minus strand of JASDQU010586081.1, from coordinate 25,405 downwards.
CATTGTTGCCTAATTGATGGCAGGTCCGGTCTAAGTGTAATGTCTAAAATTATCATGGAAGAGCTTAACTTATAATGCACTAACGAAAATTCTAGAAGCATGCTCTCTTATGACAATTTGCAATAGTCAACTATAGGTGAAATCAAGGATGTAACCTTAGTTTTGTACACACATTCGGAGATAAGAATAACCCTCAACATCTAAGTAATCGATATACCAATGAGTAACTATTCAATTATTTTAGGAAGATATTGGCAAGCCTTAACCGATGGATACCTTTCACTTGATGGAACACATTTGCCCGTCCCTCGGAATGGGAAGAAAATTATAGTCCTTAGGGAAGGCATAATTTCACCATATATAGAGAGCGTTACCCAACCTAATGTGAATTATCTCGAAGAAGATTTGGGAGTGCACTCTATCTTTGCTGATGAGGGTGACACAATTCTTAAACCAACTGATTTTGATGATGGCATGTGGCACATGCATTTCGATGGATCATGCTCAAACGAAGGTAATGGGGCTGACATCATCCATATTCTCCTATAGGTAAAATCCACATTTTTTTTATAGGTTAGAATTTGCTTGCACAAACAATGTCATCGAGTTTGAGGTCTTATTGTTAGGAATTGAAAATGCATATAACCCTGGTTGTGTCCACCTTATAGTTTTTCGTGATTCTGAACTTGTTGTGAATCTTGTACGTAAGATTTATTCACCAAGCAATAAGTTGCTTAAACTCTATACCCAAGATGTTTGGATGCTCATTTCAAATCTGTTATCATTTAACATCACTCATGTTAAGAGGGAACTTAATTCAATGACTGATAGGTTAGCTGTGTTTGCAACATCTCCTACCCGACAACTTTTACCTCAAAGACCTAATTGTACGTTCCAATCTCTATATCATCCTCACATCCCTGATAACGTAGAGTCATGGTAGGTTTTCCCGAGTGATGAAGGCATTTGCGCTTTCATACAAAATGAACTATTTAAGCCCAAAGAAATCATATCTATTGAAGATGACAATTTCCTAAAGGCTTGACTCCTCTCGAAAATTAATTTTCGTCGTGTGATGTAGGCAACAAAGAAACTCATAAGGAAGAGGAGTTGAAAAGGAAAGTTGGTGATACCGTTTCCTTGAATATTGGGACACCCGAATCTCTAAAGATCATTAAATTAGGTGCCCAGTGTTCTGATTAAGAGAAAACGAAATTCACAAAATTACTCTGTGAATTTCAAGATGTTTTTGCTTGGTCATACGAGGATTTTCGTGGTTTTGATCTTGCTCTCATACAACATGCCATTCCTATCAAGGAAGGCGTAAAACATGTTAGGAAAAAACAAATACCTATTAACCCTGCGCTTGAAGCCACTATTAGGAAAGAATTGGAAAAATTATTAAAAGCTAATATAATCTTTCTAGTTAAGTATTCCGAGTGGGTTTCAAATTTGGTCTCTGGTCGGAAAACTATTGGCTAGATCAGATTATGTGTTGATTTTTGTGCATTGAATAGAGAGAGTGTCAAAGACCATTTTCCGCTTCCTAATATGGAAATGATTTTACAACAAGTTGCAGGGTCTCAAATGATGTCTTTACTTGACAATTTTTTTGGGTATAGTCGAATCAAGGTAAAAAGGATTGATAGGTATAAAACCACTTTTACCACACGCTGGGGAAGATTTTCTTATGAACGCATGCCTTTTGGCTTGTCTAATGCAGGTGGCACTTTTCAAAGAGCTATACAGATAGATTTTGACGATGTAATCGGTAAAAATATCCAAGTTTATCTTGATGATTCGACTATTTATTCTAAAAAACAACTATATCATTTTGGTCATCTTAGAAAATTTCCCATGCGTTGCAGAAAATTTGAAATTTCTTTAAATCCTTCCATATCTATTTTCGGTTTCATGAGGGGCAAGCTCCTCGGTCATATTGTTTAGGATTAAGGAATAAGCATAGATCCCAAAAGGATTACTACGATTCTAAACCTTGTTGCCCCCACATCCAAAAAAGAAGTTCAAGCTTTCATGGGCATTATTAATTTTGTCCGTAGGTTTCTTCCTGATTTTGCTGTCATGGTTAAACCAATTGATAATCTTCTGAAGCAAGATCATTCTTTTTCTTGGACAAATGATGTCGAGAATGCTTTCCTTAGGATTAATAAAGCAATAAGTTCCGCACTAGTTTTGGCGAAACCGGATTTTGAGAAAGACTTTATCATATATACCAATGCCACCGAGGAATCAATTTTTGCTATCCTCTTGCAAAGTGATGACCAAAACAATGAAAAACCTATAGCTTACATGAGCCGGAGTTTATCAGATGAAAAAATCAAATACTCTTACATTGAGAAACATGCTTTTCCTCTTGTCAAGGCTATAGAAATTTTTTTCCATTTTATTTTAGGAAAAAATACGCTGGTAAGAGTCCCTTTGCCTGCTGTCAAGTTTTTGTTTTCACAAACTTATCTTTCAAGAAAAATTGCACATTGGCTTGCTAAAATTCAGGAGCATGATTTGACAACCTAATGTAAATTATTTCGAAGAATATTTGAGAGTGTACTCTATCTTTGCTGATGAGGGTGATAATGACTTCGAAGACAATCAAGGGAAGAGACCTAGCTCTTCACTTAGCTCAACATCCTAAACCAAGTGAAGAACTTGATTATCAAGATAATCATCTTTCAGCTCTTTTTTATATTGATAATCAAAATCTTGCTATATCTGAACATTCTTGGTACAAAAATATGGTGTATTATTGTATTATTTGCAGTATCAAAAGTGTCCAAATGAGCTGGATCCTCACCATAGAAGGAGACTCTTCTTGGAAGATTCCAAGTATATCATTTTAAGAGACCTTTTGCTTAGGAGGTTTGTTGATGGTTTGTTACTTCGATGTGTTAATGATGAAGAAGCACATAAATTGTTACACAAAATTCATGGATCATCAATTTCTATCATTCAAATTGGTGGCCATTTTTCTGCTAAAGCTACTACTTTTAAAATCATAAGAAATGGTTACTACTGGCCTTCGATATTCTGCGATTCCTATAAATTCAAAAGATATTGTGATAAGTGCCAAAAATTACCTGGGAAAAAATGTCTTTTTTCCATGCCCTTACAAACTGTCCTCTCAGATTTCCCTTTTTCTAAATGGGGCCTAGACTTTATTGGTCCTGTCAATCCTTCGTCTTTCGTAGGACATATCTTTATTTTGACAGCTACTAATTACTTTACTAAGTGGACCAAGGTCGTCCCTCTTAGACACGCACATGATGAGCATGAAATTTCTTTCTTAGAAACTAATATCTTTTCCAGATTCAATATTCTATTAGAGATCATTACAAACAATGGCCTAGCCTTCATTTCTGCAAAATTGACTCAATTTCTGGTTAAGTTAGGGGTCAAACATTTCACTTCATCTTCTTATTACCCTCAAAGAAATGGGAGAGCATAGTCCACTAACAAGAATCTGGTTAGGATCATAAAGAGGATCATAGAAGGAAAACCTCACCAATGGCACACACTTCTCACTTATGCTCTATGGGAAGATCGCATAACCACCAAAGCAAGTACATGGTTTACTCCCTTTCAGCTCGTGTATGGCCAAGAGGCTATTATTCCTACTGAACTAGAGCATTCCTCCTTATGGTTGATCAAAGAATTAAATTCTTCCGATGTTACCCAAAGGATAAATGCACTGTTAGCCCTGGAAGAACAAAGGAATTTTGCCTTGGAGAACATAAAAAGAAGGCAACAAACTATGAAAAAGTATTTTAACAAACGAGCAAAAGATGTTGAATTCAAGATTGATGACAAAGTCCTAATATGGGACTCAACCCATGCTGAAAGAGGAAGACATTCTAAGTTCCAAAAATTATGGCTAGGTCCTTTCAAAATCGCTTTTATCCTAGGCACAAACTCATACCTTCTAAAGGGTTTGGAAGAGCGATTGTTCTCTTACAATATTAATGGTTCCCGATTGAAACATTATGTGGAATCAAATTTATCGTTAATGATTTTATAAAAAATACTGATGCATATAGTCTTTTGTTTTACTGTTTTATTTTTTACTTTGGTTTGTTGAGTTTTCAATATCTGCTTTTTGCTTCTCGTAATAATTAGAAATAAAGTCTGGATCAGTTTTTCCATAACAATGTCATTCTGTAAATATTGTTGATCGATGAAAATAATATGCACACCACTGTCACGATGTCCTCCTTTCATACATCGCTGAAATTTCCTTTTGCTTTCAATACTGTTGTAGGATAGTTGATTTTCTCTTCTTCCTTGTTTCTGCTATCCCTTTCTTCCCTCCATCCTGAGATTCAAGAGCATATTAGAAGCATTCTCCTTGTAAGTCTAAAAAGTATTATATGTTATGTCTTGTTCAAATGCTATGCATACAGGGCCAACTCCTCTCATACATATCACTTTCCATAAGTTATTCCCAAGGTCCCGTCTCATTATTTCCCTTAAACCATATTTTCCCCCCTGTTGCATAATTATTCTTTTCAACAATTTTTCGATCATCTACTTCTATTGATTTGCAAAACCAAACGTTTTGATTTCTAAATATGTTGGGAATAGATTTCCTTGTGGAGTCATCAATTTGTTGACACCCCAAAAGCACAACATGGAAACCCTGCATGCAAATGGGTTGCAATTCCTTATTACTTATATATATTTAATAATATACTAAATAGGCGTGACCCCGTTATGTGAATAATAATGAAAGACACTTTTATTTGATTGCGCTCATGACTACCTTGCAAGATGACTCGACAATTTGAAATTCGAAATCGCTTTCTGGATGAATGATGGAGTTTCATGGCAATTTAATTTTAAAAAAGGAAAGGGAAAAATGTTGTTTTAATGAGCATTTTGGTTTATTTTGCTACACATATAATTTGACTTGTTGATTTAAACTCCAAGCATGGACTATATATAGTTATGACATATCACACTTATTATGTTCTTGTTATTGTCATGGACATTGACTAAGGTTTATAAGGTGGCAATGCTTCCCTAGCAAGGAATGTGGGACATAAGATGTATTTTGTGCTATGTGTTAAGCACACACATAAAACTTAGGGGTTTATGGAAGGTGGAAAATTTGACTTTGTATTGAAATTCTATTTGGAAAATATAGTGGATTGTGTGTTGGAGGTATTGGGTGTGCTCGTACTGGGCTATGGTTGATGGAATTAATGTAAGATACGACGTGCAATTACTGCACATCGCTCTAACCCTACCTCGAGGTCACCACCCTCACTTGGTTCGCATTTGGTTGATTGCTTTAGTTGGTGCTACCTCCATTTTGCTCGGCCTTGGAAAGAATAGTCGTGTTTGTAGTTTTCCTGGCATTCCCTATATAGGTATGATAACTCTTACTACTCCATCCATGAAATATAGCTTCGCTCAGAATAAAATCACAATGTTGTCTCTTATATTTTCTTACAAACTATGTTTTTCCAAAGCTTAAATGAATGCATGTGGGTATCAACTGTGGAATGGCATTTAAAGTGGAGGTTCTCCATGTTGGCATTCAAGTGTTTCAAGTTGATGATAGTGTTCAAACTCATTTCTGGGCTCATTTCTGGTCGAATTATGTGATTGCTTTATGTCTAGAATGAATACTGCTTCTGTGCTATGAATGTTGGCAAATTTATGGTAAGTTTTTTGGGTTTCATGTATCTTCGGTCATTAAAATTCAAGGATTTCATTTTCTCCGTGAAACAAAAGAACAATTGTTTTTGCTTAATGCTAGTACTCAGTCTTTGGAGTACTTGTAGCTCCTTCAAATTAGTTTTTAACTGTTTGGGGAATATATTTTCCTTATGGTCGCTATGAGAGGTCTGTGGAAAGCCTGTGATAAGAGATGGTTAAATGTTTTTTTGGTACAAACCTTTGTGAAGGTTTCACCTTTGCGTTCACCTAGACCTCAGTTCTTCTATTAATGTATGGAAATTACAAGTTTCAAACTCCGGTCTTGATGTATGTTATAAGCGATTAACCTGACACTGGGAATATTTGTTATTTGCATTAAATATTGGTTCATTGGTTGATTATCCACGGGGGTTTTGGTCGATTTTGAAAACTGTATAATGTTAAAATGAACGAGCACCAGTTGCACATGGGTTTTGAACCCAGTCTGTTTACGCAAAAAATATTAAAGTTGTGATACCAACGTTGTATGGTGAAAGATCAATGGCTTAGGTCATGTTCTCAACCTCCCACACACACTTGATGTAGTCTGGTTTTAATTGTGTTGAATGTCTCTGTTAATTATCTTTCCTAAAAGCTCCGTTGATAAAAAGAAAAGGAAGTGGAAATTTGTACAGTTGACAATCCTGAAAATTTCCCAGGGTTTTATATTGGATGGTATGAAAACAACTGTGTGTTGGATTTGACTTACTAAACAGAGAAAAGTTTTGGCAATTATTTTAGTATTGGTGATGACATTTTTTGGATATCATTGCATATAATAGAAGAATAATAATTTTTCCCTTTCATTATACCATTTTTTGCTCATTATATCCCCCTTGCCTTCCCAAATACATTTAAATCATTCCGTGTTCTATTATTGTGAAATTTAAATTCATTTTGAAAAGAGAAAAGACTATGCTAATGACTGGTGTTTAAAAGTTGAACATGTATATAATTTCTGTTACGTATGCATTTGCTTGAATAGTACTCATTGGTCATTTCCCATCCATGCTACCAATTTTCACACATTATAAGCCCCTCATCTTCCCAATAGCCCTACCACTCGATGTTCAAATGGAAATTCATTGTTGAGTTTTAAGAAGTTGTTGGATGGATTGCAGGTGCTTCTGTGGTGAATAATAGAGCCAACATTTTGATTTTATTTAGGTAGAGTATTGATGCATGGATTGTTAATAGTTTTCATGACATGTTGGAATATTGCTTCAGGATGAGCTTCTTTAGCAGGGGCAACAATGGCAGAGGTGCCAATAGAGGCAGAGTAAATTGGCAGAGGGGCCATAAAAGGTTGCGGTTTTCAATACATTTTGATGTTGATCCACATGAATTAAATCATCTCTTTCAAGATGGGTTCTTCAACCTAGTTGGCCATGGGATCCTTCATCCCCGACCTGAAATACCCCCCTTCCAACCACATCAAAAATTTTCTGGTATCCATGTTCCCCCTCACGTGTCTATGCAACCAGAGGCACCCGCCAATGATGGTTGGAAAGATATTGTCCATCAGCCTGCTGCTCATCACCATGGTTGGCCTACTGTGTCTTTGCCATTACCCCCTCCTCCACCGCCAAAAAATCCAAATCCCTAAGCTGATCATGTTATCTCACCAGTGCAGTCTTCTCATGCTAGTAAGAGGCTAAAAATTGATGTTCCCAATCCTGAGCAAGATAAAGGAAAATGAGTGGCCACTCCCTCCAAGTCATCCAAAGAGTCCTCTGAATCTGTGTCTTCACGTTTTCATCTTAAATATGATTGGTCTCACATTATCAGTGCAGTCCAACCTCAAGGTTTCAATCAGTCTAAGGCTGTAACAAAAAGATCAAAAGAGAACAACAATGAAAGGATTCCAAATGTATCTCATAGTAAAGACGGTTTTTAATGATGATTAATGTTATTTTCTATTTTGAGGACAATCTTTTTACTTTGACAATATTTTGGACAATAAGAATATATTTAGGAAGTTTTTTGGACATCATGGATATAATACTATTTTTGGATATGGTCATATTATATTTTGTTGATATTAAAATATATGATCAAAAATACGGGAACGAGAGTTATAAGGAGGATATTTGAATCAAATGATGGGGGTTTTATATTTCATGTTTGATGATTATTAAAATAAATAAATGGGAGTCACAAGGGGTCCCACCTATTTAGTTATTATTTAATTAGACCCTTATATATATATATATATATATATATTATTTGTCTCAACTAATTATTTAAGATAATTAGGCTTAACTAAAGAAAGATAGTTGAACTACCATAACTTATTGAGAAGGAATAAAAGCTCAATCAAATGAAGAGACAAAGGAGGAGAAAATAGAAGGAGAACTTTAGCCATAAGGTTTTCTCTATACTAGTGAGATACTTTTATCTTTCATTCCTTATGAGTTTACTAGAAGGCTTAACTATCTTGATGACAACATGGTTTTATTGAAGGTAGCATGATTCAAAACTGAATCATATATTTCAGTAGCTTTTTTAAAGGTGTATGATTTATCTTTGGCAGTTTGTGTGTTCTTGTCTATTTATAAATTAAATTTTATTACTGATAAATAATATTTTGCAGAGTCAAGTGACAACATTTTGTGGCAAGTTGATCCAAATCTTTAGCTTCAATTTTCTTTTGTTGTCAGAGTCTTTTTGTATGGTGCCCATCGAAGGCTTCTAAATATGAATTTGGTCCCTACCTTTGCAGGGGTTTGTAAAGAGAATTCAGTTTTGTATCTCAAAATGAAATCAATACAAAAATCAGTTTTCTGATTTTGGTCTCACATATGTATTTTGATGATCTGGTTCATTTTGTTTTCTTTTATCTCCATGTACACACTTATGTAATTTCTGTGCACACTCATGTAATTTATGTTTAAGTTTATTTCTTTTTCGCACAATTACATATAAATATAAAACAAACCAACCTTGGTCCCTTGTACTTAATACCTGTGGATTAAGTGATTGTCTTTTTGTTTTAAGGCTATAAACCGCATGTGACATTCCCAACTATATTGCCTTAGCCCGGTAAGATTTGAAAATGTTTGAGTAAGGTTCTCTACACCTTTTCCTCAATAGGGTGGTGGGGAACACTTTCCTCGGTAAGAGGGATTGTTGAATTAAATTAATAAAGTATCTAGGACAAGTGTTTCTCATCACCTAGGTGCCTAGGGGTGATAAAGTTTCCAATGCGGTCCCTAGTGCATTAATTTCATGTGAGATGAAATTAAAAGAGACTTTATGAAACTTAAGTGAAGTGGGTGAGTGAAAAGACATTTCATCTCAACCATCCATCTAATCTATCCTCCACTGTTAGATTAGATGCCCCTTCACCTTTTCTCATGAGGTCGAATTAGGGAAAGGACTCACCCATATTTTGGCATTCTTCATGAGTTTTGGAGAGCAAGAGAGAGAGAAGAAGTCGAGCTAAAGAAGAGAGGAAATTTGTTGAGCATTGGCACAAATTCCAAGACAAAATGATAACATAGAATTCGAGGCAGAGGGTACAACCAACAAAGAGCCATACAATACGGATTTTGGTGAGGTCGTACAACAAAAAAGGGCATAGAAATCGAGGAGGTCGTACTGCAGATTTTTGAGGAAGAGTTGGCACAAATTTCAAGACTGTCGTATAAAAATTTTGACACAAAAATCGAGACAATAGATTTGGCACAAATTTCTAAACGAATTCTATATAGTTCATACAATAAGAAGGCACAAAATTTGATGGTCGTACAATATCATTTTCTGGGAACAAATTTCAAGATATTTTGGCACTGTTTTCAAGGAAGATTGTTGGACACATACTTGAGATAAATTTGTGTGATTTGCTGATAATTTCCCTGCCATAAAAGACATTATTTCTCTCATCTCATAATAATAAAAAGCCTCTCTAACTGGTTTTTCCCTTGTGGGTTTTTCCAGGGTCGAAAGTTAGACCAAAAATCTCTGAGTATAATTTTCACCGTAGTCTAAACGTTCTACCTTTTGGATGTTTTTCGACGAATTTTTCCATTTGATTTTTCCCGAAATCCGGTGAGGAATGGTTGGATCTGCAGATTTGAGTGGCTAAGTTTGTATAATCTGAGTGCATCAGGGTTTTTTCAGTAGGTTGAATCCATTTATGCATTCATAAATGCAATTTAAACAACAAAAAAATAACGTTTTTATCTAGATTTACATCACCGGATTTCGACCAAAAAACCCAAAAGGTAGAACGTTTAGCCGACACCTAATTTTCTGGGTGTGTTTATTTATGAGTTTTTTGCTGTAGCAGACTTCAGGTGTTTTCTATTCATGAACATTTAATTTTCTGCTTACTAATTTGCAACCAAAATTTGCAATGTGTGTTGGTCATTAAAATATATGTCTCTGTGAGACTTGAAACCGGGTTGGGGTCTGAAATTTCTACAATTACATCATGGATATAGCAAGACATGTTGTGGATTTGAGTGATTGGTAGTAGGTCGATGCACATATGGGAGTTTCACATAACAAAAAATTTGATATCTTTATTTAGAATGGCTTGATAAAGCAACACATGGAGCATATTCTGTCACCTCGATATTCTAGACAATGTCATTAATCCCCTCTCATTCAAAATCTCCCCCCTTGGCAGATTCTCCTTGTGCCTCTAAGGAATATTCGCAAAGTCCCAAGCCGAAATTGAAACAAGGCAAGTGTACCTCACATTTTTTATATTAAGATGCAGATTCACAAGGTTCAAGAAGAGACACCTATAAATAAGCATTGCCTAGCAGTACCTAGTTAATTAGTATTTTATTTCCTTTTTAATTTATGTTTTTCCAAGTAGCTTGTTTGCTTCAATAGTATTTATGGTAGTGTACCTACCAAGGTAGAAGAGGGTTTTTAGGATCAATATCCCTTTAGGAAAAGACTTGGTTCAATTTTTTCTTTTGGACTTATGGTCTCAATGTAATTTTTCTAATATGTCCTTATTGTATGGCTTTTGTCACAACCCTCTTTTTTACTATAAATTTTCTCTGTCACTGCTAAGAAAATGACTTCACATTAATGTGGGTGGGAAGGCATCGTCCACCTACCCTCTAGGGTTTGTTAGTACATTACCAATGCCATACAATAATCAATATATTCAAAATAATCAATAGCTACATTCGACAAATCCACACAAGGGAAGAGTGTAATGTACCTAGTGAGGATAATATCGATTACTTAATGAGGTACCCAAGGGAGGTACCTAAGGGGACAATGAATGTAATGTGGCCTTTAGACTTATGGTCTCAATGCAATTTTTCTAATATGTCCTTATTGTATGGCTTTTGTCACAACCTTCTTTTTTACTATAAATTTTATTTGTCACTGTTAAAAAAATGACTTCACATTAATATGGGTGGGAAGGCATCGTCCACCTACCCTCTAGGGTTTGCTAGTACATTGCCAACATCATACAATAATCAATAGCTACATTCAACAAATCCACACAAGGGAAGAGTGTAATGTACCCATGGATGATAATATCGAGTACTTAATGAAGTACCCAAGGGAGGTACCTAAGGGGATAATGAATGTAATGTGGCCATAATCAYGGAATAGGCCCACTATGTAGTTAGAGAAAATAATATAATAATAAGGGGTAATTGGCATAGATCTTTGCAAATAATTGAGATGTAGTAAACCTTGGTAGATAAAAGATAAAACATACAAAATAAACTCTTTAGCTTCATAAATATTAAAACTCATCCACAAGAATTTAGAGAGAACCCTTAAGGTAGGGTAACACCATCCAATATCTCTAATGAAAGGAATCACTCCATATGCCATGCTTGCTACAATAATCAACATTCAACATATCTCAATACAATGATACTTGTGTATTTATACTTTCTCATGAATATCTCTAGGATTTTATCCCAAGTATACCTTATTATTATGTTATTTCATCTAATTACATAGTGAGCCTATTCCATGTTTATGGCCACATTGCATTTCATTATTTCCTTGGATACCTCCTTAAGTACCTCTTATTATTATATTATTTCTTCTAATTACATAATGGGCCTATACCATAATTATGGCCAGACTACATTCATTATCCCCTTAGGTACCTCCCTAGGTACTCCATATTATCCTCCTTAGGTATATTATAAAGAGCATCCCCCAAGGTCTGATGCTAGATCATTGTCACATCATATTAAAATTAACATGATTTGATCACTTTATTATGTAACATGCAATGTAACTTTATTATATGACCATTATGATATGATAACTTTAACACCTTTTTTAATGTTTATATGGAAAACAAATGTTGTCCCATAATATTATCTTTGTTAAAAATCATTGAAATGCACCTCTCAAATGTAATCAAAGGTGTAGATTTTCAAGCCATCATTGATTGAGCAAAAATACTCACTATGTGATTGATACTTAACATGGGTGACACAAATCTAATCATCTCACAAACTCTCGATCAACCACCAACACATTAGCAATATGAGAGTCAATGTTCATTGAAAATTTTAGACCCTATGAAACCTAGTACTGGGTCTCATCCACAACTACAAATTGCACTTCCTATGATTGATCTACAACCTCGTCACTCACCATGTGGTCCCCTTACATCCATACACTAATCACATTGTTTCGCCACAGATAACACTACTCTAGTTACATCCAAATCCTCTAGCTTCATTGTAGGAACCATGAATGATTTTCTACATTCTTCATCAACCTAAGATTTAACATCATAAGCATACACCAAATAAAATCATTGCTAAGACAACTATTCACCTTCAATGTTTAACATTCCATCACCTCCTCTATCATTGGAAATGTAGACTCTCTTTATGTTTTAAAATCTTTCACCTCCTCCATAACATAATTATCTACTTGATAAGAACCCTCAAGGGTTCTCATTTCTAGAGGTGACATTTAGTCATCGTTTTTACCCTCGTTTCGAGGAGGGTTATTGTTTTTTAGAGGTTGCATTTAATCATCATTTTTACCCTTGTTTTGAAAAGTGGTGTTATTGGTAGCACTTTCTTCGGGTGGTTAAAATTATAACATTTTGCACGAAACACAAAGTACAATGGGATCAGAGCCTCCATTATCGACCATTTTAATTTGTAAATTGTAATCTAATATATACCCACAAAATCCAAATTTTCAAATGCTAGATTTCAAAGTGAAAAAATTGTCCACATACAAAACTAACTTTTGTTCTAGCCTAATCAAGAAATTCAACTCTATTCTACAAATCAAATATAAATTCAAACTCACTACCTTAAAAATTCCTTTGCCACCAACACGACTTGGGATTAGTGCTTGATTGGCACTTATGTCATGTGGTTGTTGATTTTCGTAAACCTAGCACCCGATAGTTAATTCTAAATAAAACATGTTTATTGAATTAAAGAACAATTAGTTTACTCAACGATAAATTAGCAGAAGAATTAAAACATAAACCAAACACATTTTCACATGATATATTCAGGTAAACAACCCCCAGAAAAATCCTCATGAGAAAACTAGATCTGTGATGATTTTATTAAATAAAATCATGGTTCTCATCCTAGGATAATGGCCCTTATGAGAAAATACATTAGAGCAATAGCCTATCCCTCCTGGCTTCTATCTCCTTGCTTCCTTTCCTCGACCCCTGCCCCAACACACATGAGTGCTCACTCACTCTTTGTGTACCATAAGTCTTGTGTGTCTCATCCTCTCACCTAGGATGCCTTTTATTAGATTGAGTTAATCCTAAGTACAAAACCCTAGATATACTAAAGTGATCAACGACTGAGATCTAATCTCACGTTCACTTTAGATTTGATGGCTAGGACTTAATCAATTCACTTAAGTTACTCCCATGCTTGAGCACTCATTGTAAAATTCATGCATGTTTCGAGGTGCTACCCCTTATTAGTGGTCAGACATGCTGTATGTTTTGTATGCCAACTGCAAAGGGCCTAAGAACTGATCTTAATTTATGATTATTGTAGCCATCAAGTGCATGACCCATTTTTAAATAATACATCCCATAGCTAACGCCTTTTTGGGGCTCTACCCCTCATCAATGGCCAAACAATGTTGCACATTTTGTATGCTAATTGCAAAGGGCCTAATAACTCATCTTAAGTTACAACTGCTGAAGTTTTTACTTATACAACTAACAATTACTGTTCTTCTTTATTATTACAATCATTTAGCACATTAGCTGCATAAATAAGATCAATGAAAGAGAGACAATCACATAAACAATACAGACAGATTATCTTGGGAAACCCTCATGAGGAAGAAAACCCAACAAAACTTCCTCAATATAGATAGACCAAAGATCGAACAAAATATCCTCTTCTACTCCTTCACTAGGAAGAGTAGTGCACCACTTAACCAAGAAATACCAAGACATAGACCAATAACCCTCCTTGATGTCACCCCTAGTTGCAACAACTTCTCCTCCAAGAATTTTGCATTACAAATCTAGTTGGTGAGTGTGTACAAGTGAGGTGCTGGCCTCCCATATAAATAGTGGTCTGTCCAGTCTAAAATTAGGTCTGGGCCGACCTGTCACTTTACCCTCTTAATTTACATTTAACTGTCAAGGCACAATAGGGGCGACTTTTACAAAGGCACAATAGGGCTAATTAATAAATATAATATAATAATATTATTCAACACTCTCTCTCAGGTAGAATATTCTTCGAAGTTACAATATTTCAACACCCCCCATTAACAAGAAGGGTATTCTACTGACAACATCGATAACAAGTAACTGGACTCAATACAACATGAAGAGGAGGGGACATCGTCACCAACGTCGGGAACACTGTCGGTCATATCTATATATTATCGGAAGTTTTTCTCATCATCAATATCAGTAGAAAATGAACATCATCATCATTTGTAACACAGAGCTAGAGTAACATCATCATCATCAACATCATGAAGCTGGAACATCAACATCATCAACAACATGAAGTTGAAACAACAACATCAACAACACGAAGCTGGAACAACAACATCAACAACACAAAGATGGAACATCAACATCAACAACATGAAGCTAGAACATCAACATCTATATGTGACAACAGAATGAGGCAGGTGCATCAACAACAACATCTATGGTACTCTGACAGAGCATCCTTACCGGACCTTTGGGATCTGCCAAGGAACCATAAGATTCCCTAGGATATAAAATCCTAATTGAGCTACCACGTGGTACTTTGACAGACCGTCCTTACTGTACCTTCGTTATCTTCCCAGGAATCATAAGATTCCCTAGGATATAAAATCCTAACTGAGCTACCACTACTGACCACAACTGGCATATACATGCACATGTACTCTGACAGACCGTCCTTACCGGACCTTCGGGATCTTCCTAGGGATGATCAGTCCCCTAGGATATAAAATCCTAACTGAGCTACCAGTTGTTGGTCAGGATACCATAGTATCATTGAAATCAATCCCACTTTAGAGGGAGGTCCTTTCGGACTACACCAAGCTTGTCTCGGAAGTACTCAAACTTCACACGAGATAGAGGCTTAGTCAACACATCTGCAACCTACTCATCTGTGCCAACATATTGGAGATTTACAACTCCCTTCTGCACCATGTCACAAATGTAGTGATACCGGATCTCAATGTGCTTCATCTTATCATGGAACACTGGGTTCTCTTTCATCTTTATGCAACTATGGTTATCAAAAAATACCACGGTAACATACATCTCTAGGTCAAATAGACCTGTCAACAACTTCTTAATCCATACAGCTTCACAACTGGGGCGAGCATGTTGCAATGTACTCCACTTCTACCGCATTGAGAGCAATACTGAACTGCTTTCTACTTTTCCATGAAATCATGGCTGACCCCAAATCGAAACAACATCCTGAAGTGCTCTTTCTGTTTGAAGCACTT
>JASDQU010586080.1:0-14771 GCA_032191745.1 Picea mariana | reverse complement strand
GGAATTTCACGAACTACTTCCTTCTCCTTCCTCGATTTTTGAATCAGTGAACTCTTTGGGACCATATCTATGGTCCTCTTTCCCCTCACGATCAATGACTATGATCACTTCGTGAGATCAGACTTCGCGAATATTTTCTTCTCCCGACTCTACTCTTCCCTATTGTGAATCAATGATACGCTAATCCTTTGCCACATGCTCTTCTAGATCCAACGGTCTGTATTGAAATCTCTCTTCATGACTTCACAAAGATCCTTGTTTGCTCCCGACAAACCTTTCGAATCTCTTACTCCCTAACTTCTCGATCTTATGCCACCTGTCTCGTCCTAGACGATGGATTGATTCTCCATCTTCGAGACTTCATCAATTCCTCGACTCCTTTTCACACTTAGCGCAAATTCACCTTTCGAGACTTGGACTGTTCTCGAACTCTTTCTGCACTCCTTGCAGAGTTTTATGCAGAATTCCTCTTGTGAATTTTGTCGGCTTGAAAACCTCCAAGGTTCCCAGTTCCTTCGCGTCCTTCAGTGGACTTCTTCTGGCCCTCCTGGAAACTTATGTCTCTTCTTCCTGAGCGTATAAGATGAACTCACAACACCTTAGGAGTAATCCTTACGCTTGTCTTAGTTATTCAACGACTTCCCCCTTGGCCTTATGGAAAGGTTTAAGGCATCTCATTTCCTTTGTCGACACACTTCTTGCAAAGCCTTCCTTCACCAGAATGTTCAACGATTCTGGGATTCTCCAACACTTTTGACCCTGTTTCTTTTGTGCATGTTCACACTAGCTCGATGCCCTCTTGGAAGATAATTCCAGAGTGTTCAGTAACTTTGACCGGTGCTTCTCCTCACACAATATTTCTTTCCAAGGAACTTAACCTCCTTAAAATTTCTCCCTGAGTCTGTAAATTAATATGGTGCGCCCTCCTGGAAAATTCTCTTATGACTCCACTAAGATCAGATACACACTCCTTGCGTTAGCTTACAAAGTCTCCCTACTCTGTCGTGCACTCCTTGCACTTAGCCTAGAGAACCAGACTTAACTCAACACACTCTCAGATAGAAAACTATATCTCTATCCCTGCAGATGATTCGTAACATTCACCTACAATTCACAAACATGTAAAAGACATTCATCACACAACACCCATTACACATGTTGTTCCTGATATTACCCTTAAGGCTCAAAAGAGTAATGTCAAGGCATCATAAATATAAAGGGATGTTTTTAATGGTGCTTTTTCTTCCATTGGTTATATAAGAATTTATCCTCAAATGAAAATAATGACAGAACAGGATAGAGGCCGTCATTTTTCGTCTGAGTCAATTTATAAAATCAGGTGATATGAGGGAAAATTACAAAACTGTCAAAAAAAATGAGGCATTGATCCACGATAAATCTTACCTTGTTTACAGTAGAAGAAATAAAAGAATGCACCCTTGTAAGGATATTAGATACAATAGTCCAAATAGCTCACATGTCTTGTATTTACTTATAGTAAACACAGAGGAATTTTTTTTTACCTATCAAACAACTGATAAAATGTGACCACAGTAGTTGTAGTACTAAATTTCAATCACTCAATTATCAAGGAATAACATAAGGGAAACAAGAAATATGGAATACAAGAGGAGAACATAACTCAAACTACACAAAAATTGGAATCCCTGTCTGCACTTGTATTATTTCTCACAAAAGGAGACTTTTTCCTTATTACATCTGACAAGAAGAAGCTTTTGTTCAATCTTCAAACTATTCATTTATACAAAATTACCTCAACCCTAGGCGGTTGATATTCTCATAATTCAAAAACAATAAAAATTACAATATGTGAAATTTGAAACATTTCACTTGCATCTTTTCTATCTCTTTGCCTATTGACAGAGACGTTTCTTCTTCTTGTACTCTGGCTCAGAAAAAAGCTGGTCCCGAATCATGACTTGTGTAAAAGGAGTACACACTTCGTATCATTTGTTCCCAGATGTACTAGCCTTTCCTTTCTCAATGCACTGAATGCATCGGCCCACTAATTGTACTACCAACTTGGAAGGCTCTGTTGTATTATTTTCCTCAAAAGTGTATAAATTCTTCTCTATGTCTGGCAACCTATCTTCCATCCTTTTGGCTTTTAGACATACTGACTGTAACCGTAGACTAGGATTGACTATCCATTTATCTATCTGAGTAAGTTCAACTTGTTTCAACTGCTGGATTTCGGCCCGGGCTTCTTCCATACTTGTCTTGGAAGTGAGTTGATGTTTTACAATATCAAGTTTCCCTAGGTTTTCATAGATACTGTCTATTTCAATTCCCAATGATTCTTTGTCGAGTGAGGAACAAGCTTCTTCACAATATTTCTTCACTTCCTTGGCTAATCTCTTACTTTCAACTATATTAGGCTCCCAGGTTTTAAGTATTATGTCACCTCGAGTTTGTCCTGAAAGGGACAGTCTAGTGACATTGGATACTTCCTCCTTTGTTGAAGATAAAACGACCTCTTGGAATGTCACTCTAGCTGCAGTGGCCTCTCTCTCTTTTATGCAAATATTATTTAAAGAATGGTCTATTGACCGATAATAATTCTGAATAGTTGTTAGTCTGACAAAAAGGTTTTGCTAGACTGATTCCATTTTCTCCTACACTCCTAATGCTTGGGCTTGAAAAGATGATATATTCACTGTTGCATTATCGACCAAGTTTAATTTAGCTTGTAATTGTCAGACCAAATCCCCCTGTTGAATGGAAATTTCTCTGCTTGCTTGTGAATTTCTATGCATCTCATCAAGGATGTTCTTAACCTGATGAATTTCCTTCTTGTCGCAGGCTCTGATCTACTCAAAAAATTTATTTATCTCACTTCTAACATTCTTCTCTACAGTCTTTACTTTGGCTTTGCAACTGGCTCACCAACAGATCCTTCTTCTTTAATTGTTCCTTTAGGTTTCCAACTGAGTACTGGTTTGTTGTGGAAAAATCTCCCAATGAGCTTGCCACTTCCATAGAGAACTCTATTTCTTCTAAGGTTTGACTATCATATAATACTCTCTGTCTCTTGACAGTCACAATCTCCCTTTGATGATTTTCTCTTTTCACAACAACTCTCCTCTTTTTGCTGAAGAAGATGTCAGAAGGGGGTATCTCTTCCACTGAAATAGGCGCAAGATCTTCTATAAATACCACTTCAGCACTCAGATTCCCTCTACTGGACTGTAAAGGTGTGACAGATTGGATAGGGCTACCCATATCGGTAGATGGTCATTGCCCGGTTGTGTTAGTGGTTGATTTTCCCAGTGTAGATGATGGTTTTTCTTATCCCTTTTTTATCAAGGCCTCAGCCTGAGTTTTAGTCTGATCATCTGGTGGGTTTGTCAATGCAGTGTCTTGTTTCTGAGTCACAACCTCAGTTTTTTCCAAATTTTATTGAACATCCTGTCCACAGGAACTCCCCACTTCTAAACTTTGATTCTCAACTTCCTGTTTAACTGAAGGTGTTGGGGTTTCTCCCTACAAGAATTTAGGAAGGCCATTCCTTTTGTGTCTTTGAAAGTTATGAAACTCTGCTAATTTGTATGGAGCTAGAGTTTGGACTCGGCTCAAGAATTCCTGATAGGATCTTACCCCTTGAAAGATCTCATCTTGTGGAGAATCTTCATGATCATATCTTTTAAATTGGAAAGAGCCATGTGATTTCCCATGATCCTTTGAGGATATTGTTTCTTAAATTCAATATTGACCAACTTGATGTCTTTCAGGGCCGCAACCTCTACTTTCGAGTGGCTGAAATATAACAGTGTAAACCTACCAATCTGCAAAGGAAAAGTGGGCCATACCATTTTTTGCACTGCTTTAAGTTCCTTACTGATTCTCCCAAGCACAGTTTGATGTGGTACTTTGCAGCACACCAATCGATCTGGTAATAACTTTGGCAATGCATGTGGAGGAACAGAACAACCAAAAGCCCTAATGTAAGAAAAACATTTTTCTATGTAACAATTCGCTATCTTCCCCAGGTTGGTCACGATTTTGTCAGGAATCCTAGGGGGTGGGAATCCATATATGGTGATATGCATCGACACCACCACATAATTGCATATTTCATAGAAGAAATATTTCTCTTTATCCTCTCATAGCTTTGAATGATAAAAATGTATTGGCTCAGCACTAGTTGGAGTCCAGTTCCAGCCCATCAAAGGAAATGGTGTCATAAAACAAACAACATCCATGATGTATGATTACATGAAAAATGGGGCAAGTTAATTAATTTTAATCATTTGTAATCCTCTAAATAATCATGTTTAACCTTAAGTATTTCGGGGTTTCAGACCTCGGGATATTGATAGTTGCTTGAGGCAGGATCCCCAAAATGTGAAATCACGAAGTGATTAATTAATTGCTAATTGTTTTTAATAGTTAATTAACCCTTCTTAACTCTTAAGACATTTCGGGAGTTCGGGCTTCGTGAATTGGGGATATTATAGATGATGAAGGCCCGAAATCCGAAATCGTGAAACTATTAATTGATTTTCTAATAGGGGTTTTAGTTATTTATCACTTCATGTATTTGGTTAATTAAACTCATTTAAAATTATGGCAGGTCACTTTTCACAAATACGCGTTAGATATTAGGAGGTATACATGTGTGGTGACTAGGATCTGTTGGACGCTTTTCGCGTATCGAGGTTTTGAAAGAGCGATATGTTAACACACCTGAAGCATGAAAATCCGAAATCCGAAATAGCGAATCCAATTTCTAGAGGTTTTGACCTTTTTAACATTCAGGCAGCTCCAAATGTTTGGGAAAATGGAAAGCGTTCGATCGACGGGAGAAATCAATCGACATCGGACCTTGTGCATTCCCTAAGGCTTAAAAGCAGAAAGATTTATCTTTTTGAAATCGGCTTCTAAGTTAAAGTGAAAAAATAGGAAAAATATTTATGTTTACAATTCTAAAAGTGTTCCAACATAGGCTCCATTTGGGGATCATGTCTCCCTGTGAGGCATGGAAGAACTGTATACTAAGTGTATGTATTGGGTAAATGGATTCATCATTGGGTTCTGGGAAACACCTTTGAGAAAACAAACAGAAGGATACTAGAGTTCGGCTTTATCTTAGAAAGATTTCAAAAACTTGATCATTCACCAATCTCGAGCTTAGGCTGTTTATAGCTTACTTTTTCCTGAAACTGCTTTCGGGTCTGTTTAAGATAATCAAGACAACTTTAATCAATCTATCAGACTCTGTTTGATTTTGTTCACATCAAGGAAAAGTAAATTTTAGCAATTTTAATTAGGGGGTTCCCTTGTCAGCTTAGAATGTAAATCTTTGTCGAAAAGAGAACTAGCTACCAGAGCACATTGTATACATGTATAACAGACTTGCAGATATCATAGACATTGTTTCACTACCAGCGAGCCTATTCAGTGCCTCGATGAAGTTATCTACATTTCCCATTGAATTTCCTTTCACCACTTCAATTTTCACTTTGTTGAGATGAGGGCAATCATTTAAATTAATTTCCTTTCATCATCTCTTTTGGAAAAATTGGGGGCAATCAAATTTTGAATTTCTTTTCACCATTTGTCTTGGACTAGATGGGGGCAATCAGATTATGAATTTCCTTTCACATCCATCTTATTTTTTAATATTTTTGAAGTCGGGGAAATCAAATGTATATATCATACACGGGATGACATCTGTTTATAATTTAACAGCTAAGGTCTGTCAACTCACTTTGATTTACTCTAGGCTAATCCTCCCTTGACCTTCAAAATACCTTTTCCTACAGGGAACTTATCACAGGGAGATTTTAATTTCTAGGGATTTTCCTTGAGCGAAACAAATCAGTTTAAAATCTAATAGAATGGATAAAGTAGTCGGGATTAGCCTAGACACACTTTCTTTTAGTTACAATCAGAGGAATCACAAAAAAATTTCCTACTCTCGTTTTGAAGGTCTAGTTTTTTAGGCTTCCCAAGTCAAGGTGAACTTTGTATTTATGTGGGGATTTAAAATCGGGATGTGCAAATCACGACATAATTAAAAAATTTAGACATGATGGATGGGAATGAACTGAAGAGTTAAAGGTTTGGAAAGGGACCTTATTCCTACTCATACCTACTTCCTAAATTGTGAGCTTCTTTTATTCTCATTTTCTTTTCCTTTTTATAAATTTTGTTTCATTTTTTATTTTAGTTTTAATTTTATCAAAACTCAGAGAAAACTTTTAGGATTAGGCTGTAATTATTATATCCCTCTGGTTATTGTTCATATGAAACTATTTATATGGATGATACTTTAATATTTTAATGAGATCCTTTTGAAAATTTAACTTGGTTTAGTAGGATAGAAGCTCATACCTCAACTCTTCTTTATATTTTCAACCAACTAAACCATTTATTTATCACTTGTTTTGAGAGAAAGCCAATGTTTTGGAAAGTGGGTGTTGGTTTCTGATACATCCTTATCTCTCAACTGTCAGCCAATATTATGCATAAAAATCAACATGATAAATGTCAGAAACTTCTGAAGAAAAAGGAATGATAGGTGTTACTTGTTTTTTTTTTTTATGAGATTAATAAAACTGGTCCTATCTATAGTGAAAGTAAAAACTTACTAAAGAAGCGAAAAACTGTAAATCAAAAAGAAAATCAAACTGGTATATAAAATGGTGATTTGGGATATGATCATTGCATGAAGTGCTTTAGGTAGCGCCTGTTGATAGGGGTGTTAAGGATTTTCCCATCAAGGTTTTCTAATAAGAATGAATTATTTCCCTCGGAAGCTAAGATCCTGAAAGGTCCACACTAGATGTGATCAAAATTACCATGCTTTCCAGCGTCCTCTTTCCTAGCATCCCATTTCAAAACTATGTCTTCAAGAAGGAATTCCCTATCTTTGGCTTTTTTATCAAACAAAGATTTCATTTTGTCTTGTTATTTCTGAAGTTTCTCATTCACTTTGGCCCTGTTCTACTGTACTTCAATTAACTGCTTTATTCTTCTAGTAATATCATTAGGTTCTTCCTTCGAGTCTTCCTAGAGATTCATTACAGGCAAAGTGAGATTTATGGGGAGGAGTACATCAGTACCGTACACCATTTGGAAAGGAGACATTCCAATTGATCTTTTAGTGCCTATCTAATTTGCCCACAAAGCGTATTTCAAATGAACGTGCCAAGATTTCTTGTTTTCAGTTAACACTTTTTTTATTATGTTGATTAAGCTCTTATTCGATGATTTGGATAATCTGATTCCCTAAGGATAGTAGATTATTGAATGTCCTAGTACAATATTGCACTTTTGACAAAAAATGACCATCTCCATAGATTTGAAGGCCTGGGCATTATTCGTAACTATTTTTCAAGGACAGTCAAATCTAGATAAAAAGTTTTCTTCCAAGAAATTGATCACCGCCGAGTCTGTAGCATTTCGTGTCAGAATGGATTCTACCCATTTGGTGAAATAGTCTATGGCGATTAAGATCCATTTATGGTGTGCACTTGAATGCGGATGGATTTCTCCGATGAAATCTGGACCCCATTGTTGAAATAGAGCTTCTGCTTTGACTGGGGTCAAGGGTAGTGCAGGAAGCTTTTTTTTACCTGAGAATAATTGGCAAGAATTATAGGCCATGACTTTAGTATTCACATCTGTAAATAACTTCAGCCAATAGTATCCAACTCTCAGGATTTTATAGGTCGTTACCCTCCAAGCGTGGTGTTGTCCACACACCCCTTCATGAAACTCATTTATAACATTCTCTGTTTCGGATTCTATTAGGCACCTTAGTAAAAAACCCAGTGGATCTTTTCAATACAACTAACTGTCAACGATGCACTATTTTACTGTGTGCAGCTTCAATGTTCTCGCCTTAGAAGGAGTCATATCACTTGGGCACTGGAGAGTCAGGAGATATGAAACTATGTCACCGTACCAAGCAGAGGAAGAAATTTTTTATTGGATATGAGTTGGGCGTCTGATCCTCAAATTCTGTTATGTCTGGAAGTTCTCTGTAAGCTTGCAGATGATTTATTCTGAGTGCTCTGAAATTTGATTCGGCTAACAACTTAGCCAGGCCTTGACCTTTGACTAGTTTAGTTGGTTTGACCTCAAGATCAAATTCCTGAATCTTGGCTAGCCATTGGCCCCTCCTTTCATCACTATCTGGTTGAACTAATATATATTTAACAGAGCTAGTTGGTATGTAGGAAATTATTTTGGAATGTAGCACGTAAGTCCTGAAAGATTTGAGGGCTTTCACCATTGCATATGCCTATTTTTCCAGTATATTGTATTTCAGTTCTGCGTCTTTGAGGCTTTTATTAAATAATTATATCTACTGTTTGAACCCTTCATTGTTATTTTGTAGGAGCACAGCCGCAATTGTATGTTCAGATGCGAATGAAAAAATCAAGAACTCTTTCAAGTAGTCTGGGTTGGCCAGCACTGGTGCTTCTCCTATTACCTTCTTGATGCGTTCAAAATATGCTTTAGCCTCGGTTGTACATTTGACCTTGTTTTATTTTTTTTAGCATATCTGTAATCAATTTAACAATTTCAGTGAAATTTGGAATGAATCTTCTTAAAAAAAAAAAAATCCTAAAAAATACTGAATTTCCTTTCTGCTTCTAGGAATATTTATTGTATCTATAGCTTCAACCCTTTTTGGATCGATTTTGATTCCTTCCTTGGATACTATATGGCCCAATATTTTACCTTCCTGCATTGAAAAATGAGATTTCTTGGGATTTAGGGACAAACTGAATTTCCAACATTTCTCGAACGTCTGTTTGAGTTGTACCAAGTGCTCTGCGTTAGAGGTAGAAAAAAGAAGTTAAATCATCATGATAAATCATGACAAACCTATCTCTTTCACTGACAAAAGCTATGTCAATTGCTCATTGAAAGGTGGCCCTTGCATTCATCAGACCAAAGGGCATTTTGTCATACATGAAAGTACCCCATGGAGTGGTAAATGCAATTTTTTCCTTGTCATCTTCGTGGACCGCAATTTGATTGTAACCTAAAAAACCATCAATCATGGACATATGGTTATCCCCAACCACTTTTTCCAGAACGTGATCCATCTTAGGAAGAATATAATTATCTTTAAGAGATGATCTATTTAGGTTCCTGAAATCCATGTAGAGTCTGATTTCGCCGTTATTTTTTCTAACTGGAACAAAATTAGCTACCCACTTGGAATATCTGAGTGGAACAATAATTTTTTCATCCAAGAGTTTTTTTACCTCTCTTTCTATTATAGGTAGGAGTATCAGGTTTTTCTATCTGAGCTTCTTCCTGAAAGGTTTAATGCCCGGTTTCAAAGGGATTTTATGCTCGATAATAATTGTATCATATGTTTTTAGTTCGTCATAAGAACAAATGAAGACATCTTTGTATTGCTTGAGTAACTCAACATATTTACTTTTCATTTCAGGTGGAAGGTATTTAGAAATTTTGACCAGTTTGGGGTTTTCCTTAGTACCTATGTCACAATCTTCAACCTCTTCGGGCTGAGGTTGCAAGGTAGACTTCAGAGGTATATCGTCCTTATCAAATAATATCTCTAATAGAATTATACCCTTGGGAATTTGATTGTTTTTTAACACCAACATGCGGTGGTTAGCGAAATTATCTTGGAACTTCTCAAGATCTTCTCCTTCTTGCATGATCCAAGTAGGGTCATTTTGATTTTCCTTGTCAATGTGTGTTTCAGAAAATTCATCCACCATTTCTAAAAACTGCTTAATCTGTTCATCGTCTTCAAAAAATTGCCAGTGTTGGACATTATTTGGTTTTGAAGGCTTGTGGATCATTTCCATGTGGTATTTTAGCTTCAAGACTGTAGGTGGCACAAAAGTAGCAACTACTTTTGCTAGGGAGTCAGCTTGTTGATTTTCTTCCCTGGGAATGTGATGAATATTGAATGATGAGAAAAAAAAATTCGATCAAATCCCAGGCACAGTTCTTGTACAACCTTAGCCTTGGATGTTTGGCTTGATATTGTTGCCTTATCTGTTTTACAATTAATTTTGCATCACCGTAAACTATTAGATTTTCAATTTTAAACTTCTGGGCAGCCTCCAATCCTAATATCAGAGCTTCATATTCACATACTTTATTTGTATAGTCAATGTCCCACTGTAACCTGTATGAGAAAGGAATTACGAATTCATCTCCAAGTGCCACAAAAAGCACTCCAGCTTCGACTCCTTCCCACGAAGCACCGCCAAAAAACATTTTCAGGACCCCTATGCTATTTACATTTTTGTTTGTTTTTTCGATTTTTTTGTTTTCTTTTTTCTTAATCATTTTCTTCTGTACTATTTTCTTCTGTACATTCATCAAAACAAGCATCAATGGATAATATATAGTTTCATAAATCTTGATCTGCGACATAAACCAGATAATTATTAGGGTTCTGTGGGTCACTTACGGTGTATACCAATCTTGCCTCTCTGTATATCCGGGTCAATTGTCCACCGAAGATCAGAATTGTAGCATATGTCATGTCTAATTGAAGAGATCCTCCAAGTTTGGCACCCCAAGACCTGGATAACAACATGCCATATTTCGCAAGAACATCAACAACAACTACATCCTTGAGAATGCTCTTCACATGGATCTATGCAAGATTAACTACTAAATATTTTATCATACCGAGACATTTAAATTTTCTTGAATCAAAAGAATATAGATCTCGATATGGTATGGTCACCTCGAGACCTAGTTTTTCCATAATAAATTTTGGCATTAAAATGTGGGAGGCTCTAGAATCCAACATACAGTTATGGAGTAGGTGATCATGCACAATCAACGTAATATAAAAAGGAGCAACATGATATTTATCATTTTCAGTATGCGGACCAAACATTATAGTAGGTCTATCATCTTCTAAATTAATATTATCCACATGAATTTCAGTATCTGAGAAATTTATCATTTTGGCAATTTGTTTCCTATATGTTGGATTTTTTGCTAATTCAACCAAGGGCACAAGAATTTTGATTTTATTAATTTCATTTTCGAGATTGAAACTTCCAATTTTATTTTCGGCCTCTCTGGTTGGGATCTCTATTTCTCTTTTTTCTGGTCTATTGGTTTATGTTTCTTTGGTATCGGCTATCTTTGTTTTGGCTACTTGTGTTTCAACTGTTTTTGTTTTAGCAGCTTGCATTTCAACTATTTGAGCTGCCTCATTTGTTTCGTTTCTCGACAAGATCTTTCTTGGTGGAGTATTTGTAAATTTTTTATCTCTAGGACTTAAATTGTATTTTTGTTGAAGTTCAGCCATTATAGAGTCGACGATTCCTTGATAATCAAATTCTCTCATATTATTTATACTTACCTCGTTTTCGAATAGTGGTTCTTGATCTAACAACCTTTCGTAATCCTGTCTGTTTAGGTGAGGTTCTTGGTCATTATCACTGAGGTTGTCTATATATTCCTCTAACCCCTCAAAGTCTTGTGCATCATCGCTTTGCATAAAGTTTTTTGTTTTAAAAGAAGCTTTGGTTTTCTGATCCTTTTTTTTAACTGGTCTTTGCTGGATCGGGGGAGAGGGATTCCTTTTAAAATAACTCCTAGAAAAAGGATCAGGTTTGGCCTGGTCTAATTCTATCCTGGAGATTTTGTTCGATAACTCTTTAATTATTTTAGCCATGTCATCCATTTTTTCCTCCGTGAACTTCCTAGATCCAGAAGTTCCAGCTTGTTCCCTGAAGCTCTTGGTTTCTTTTGTTCCTATTTCAACTTACCATATGCCATCATGTTCGATTCAATTTCAATGGCGTCGTCTTGCATTCTGGTGAGATTGATCAATCTCCTTTCTCTCAAAAGTAAGGCAAAGTCAAGCTGGAAATCCCTAGAGAAAGTCACCTTAGCTGTGGGTTGAGAGGGTTTGACCTCTGCTGGGATCTTATGATATAGTTTATTAAATATTCGGGTGAATTCCAAGACTGACTCAAAATTCTTCTTCCTTAGAGCCCTGAATTTCGTCAGATAATACAAATGAGCTTTCTTCTCTCCCCACTACCTTAAAAATAAATTTTCTAGGGCGTCATAAGATGCTATAGAGCCTACATGGAGCCCTCGAAACCAGAGTCTTACTTGACCCTCAAAAGTTTTCACTAGAATTCTCGAATAAACATCCTCATGATCAATGTCGAGGATATCAACGAATTGGTCAAAAAAATTTATGTGCTCTATAGCAGTCAAATCCCCTTCTCTCATGAATTTAGGCAAGTTCTTCATATAATTTTCTGGTAAATCATGAAGGATCGGGGGAAGGAATAAAAGAGCATATCTGGATACCACTTTGGAAAAAATCATAGGAGGTGGAGGTGGTGGTCCTTGACCGCCTCCAGCACCACCTCCTCCAACTGCAACCATTTGATGTCGAGGGGATGAACTTCGAGAGTTAAAGAGAGGATTTTCGTAAACTTGTAGTGAACATTCGGTTACCTCAGAATGAGGAGAATGGGTTTTGGAAAACAGACTGGTAGGAGAAAAAAAGTCTGGAAAGGGGGGAAAATGGAAATGAGGGTTGGTTTCTTTGGACTTACAAGATATAGAAATAGGAGAACCAACAGGAGTTGAGTCAGGGTACGAGATATACTCCTCAGATTTTCGTGGAATCAAAACCTTTACTTCGGGGATCAACGAAATATCTAATAAAGTAGGTATTGAAAGAGATCCTTTACCTTTACTAGTAGAGGGGGAAGTTGAATCGGACTCAGATTTTACCTCAGGTAAAACTTGTTCGAGGTTTATGATTTCGGTTTCAAGTTTATCAGTTGATGTATCTCTAAAGTGGCTTTGTGTGTAACCTTATTGTGAGATTCATTGTTCAAGTGGAACCTTAGCATCAGTTTGCACAGCTTTGGGTTGGTAAACCTTACTTGTGGATGTAATAGTCTGCATGAGGTATCCCCTTGGATTTAATATCTTTTCAGGATCAACTATAGGCGTAGTTTTCTGATCATATGGGTTCTTCCTGGTATTCTTTCTAACGAATGTCATTTTATCTGTAATGGAGTCGCCAAGTGAAAGATATAAAGACTTAATACATTATTCAATCCTTGTTCACTATCAAAGACAAAATATTACCTTGTCATTTCTCCCAGGGAAAAATAACTTTGTTTCTTCATCCTCGGCAACAGCGCCTTAAAAATGTTGTTCCTGAGATTACCCTTAAGTCTCAAAAGAGTAATGTCAAGTCATAATAAATATAAAGGGATGTTTTTAATGGTGATTTTTCTTCCGTTATTTATATAAGAATTTATCCTCAAAAGAAAATAATGACAGAACAGGACAGATGTCGTAATTTGTCGTCTGAGTCAATTTATAAAATTAGGTGATATGAGGGAAAATTACAAAACTATTAAACAAAATGAGGCATCAATGCATGATAAATATTACCTTGTTTACAGTAGAAGAAATAAAAGAATGCACCCTTGTAAGGATATGAGATACAGTAGTCCAAATAGCTCACGGGTCTTGTATTTACTTATAGTAAACACGGAGGAAAAATTGTTTACTTATCAAAMAAAYGATAAAATGTGACTACAGTAGTAGCAATACTAAATTKMAATCACTCACTTATCAAGGAATAACATAAGGGAAACAACAAATATGGAATACAAGAGGAGAACATAACTCAAACTACACAAAAATTGGAATCCCTGTCTGCACTTGTATTATTTCTCACAAAAGGAGAGTTTTTCCTTATTACATCCAGCAAGAAGYAGCSTTTGTTCAATCTTYAAACTATGCATTTATACAAAAYGACCTCAACCCTAGGCGGTTGAGATTCTCATAATTCAAAAACAATAAAAATTACAATATGTGAAATTTGAAATGTTTCACTTGCATCTTTTCTGCCTCTTTGCCTACTGGCAAAGAAGTTTCTTCTTCTTGTACTCCARCTCAAAAAATAGCTAGTCCCAAATCATGACTTGTGTAAAAGGAGTACACACTTTGTATCATTTGTTCCCAGACGTACTGGCCTTTCCTTTCTCAATGCACTGAACGCATCTGCCCACTAATTGTACCACCAACCTGGAAGGCTCTGTTGTATTATTTTCCTCAAAAGTGTTTAAATTATTCTCTATGTGTGGTAGCCTATCTTCCATCCTTTTGGATTCTATAGATACTGACTCTAACTGCAGACTAGGATTGACTATCCATTTATCTATCTGAGTAAGGTCAACTTGTTTCAACTGCTGGATTTCGGCCCGGGCTTCTTCCATACTTGTCTTGGAAGTGAGTTGATGTTTTTCAATATCAAGTTGCCCTAGGGCTTCAAAGATACTATCTATTTCAATGCCCAACGATTCTTTGTCGAGTGAGGAACAAGCTTCTTCACAAGTTTTGTTCACTTCCTTGGCTAATCTCTTACTTTCAACTATATTATCCTCCCAGGTTTTAAGTATTATGTCACCTCGAGTTTGTTCTGAAAGGGACAGTCTAGTGACATTGGCTACTTCCTCCTTTTTTGAAGATAAAACGACCTCTTGGAATGTCACTCTAGCTGCAGTGGCCTCTCTCTCTTTTATGAAAATATTATTTAAAGAATGGTCTGCTGACCAATAATAATTATGAATAGTTTTTAGTCAGACAAAAAGGTTTTGCTGGATTGATTCCAGCTTCTCCTGCGCTCCTAATGCTTGGGCTTGAAAAGATAATATATTCATTGTTTCATTATCGACCAAGATTAATTTAGCTTGTAATTATCTGACCAAATCCCCCTTTTGAATGACAAGTTCTCT
>JASDQU010586079.1:45094-56767 GCA_032191745.1 Picea mariana | reverse complement strand
TTATTCGACAGAAGGAAATACCCTTATAAAATATTCACAGAACCTTATATTCAAGATACACATACCGTAAAGAATTTCCAGGAACATCTCAAGTAGGATTTGAATTTATACCAAGTAAGTAATGGATATGGGTTCCATTGAAAAAAAAACCAGTTAAGGGTCTGATTGTAATGCCAACGGAAGGACTGAATCCTTCACAAAGGAAAGATTGAGAGCAAAAGAGTTGTCACACACAGGGTAACCTATCCCTTTTAACATGAAAACCACATGTATCTGACCCTGGTCTCATCTTATAACCACCAGGTAAGAGTGTGAAGTGGTGTAACCTTGGGCATATCATAACCCTAAACTAATTACTAGGAGGCTAAACTGACAAGCCTCTAAAATTTGAGAGCGAGGAGACAGAGTGTCAAAACTCTCAGTATACCGAAAAAAAAATACATGAAACTCTGTGATAAGAACTACAAGTAAAATAACCTTCACTGATTTGAAACACCAAATCTCTATGCCTCTCGTTAAAGTTACAATAGAATAATAGAAAACTTACCAAGGAAATGGGCCTGGTCGACTGGATTGTTGAACAACGACCTCCAGTGTACATTTTCCTCTCATCTAAAGAACCACACACAGAGTCGTTGTTTGTTTTATCGAGGAGTCACAATGACAAGGAAGGAGATCGCTTAAACTCTAAATTGAGGGTGTACTAGTAGAGTAAATGCCGAAGGATGTTGGGCCATGTGCTAGGGCAGAGTTGGCATGGAAGGAATTAAGTAAGGTCAGGTGGGATAGCCATCGAGACTGGTGCATGTAGGACCCATATTAAACACATGAATAGAGCCTTAATTCTTTTCTGAAAGATACCTCTCCTTCCCTTACCAACCAAGATATGAGATTAATGATAATCACTTTGTGAATGTCCAGTTGTAACTAGTCAGCCACTAACTAATTCGTTCAGTTAACTTACCTTTCCATTTTCTCTATCAGTGGAACGACTTTTAGTTACGAGTTAGTTGCAAAAGAAAATTGCGTGAGAGTTTCCTTGTTTAAAACCTTAAGTCAGATGACTAAAAGGGTTTGACCATGACTAAGACTTAAGGGAAATCCATTTCAGTGACTCGGGCAATGACAAAATAATATCATTAACCATGACATAATATGAGTTACGCTAAGGTCATAACTCTCGACGTATGCACAGTTTTGATGCATATGCTACTACGACAGGGCAATGATATAAACTTGTGCACCCAACTTTTAAGAAGATTAGGACTCGAATCCTAATGTACATCATATATAGGTAGGTATATGTATATGCATTAATGGATTTATAAAATAAATATATGTGTTGACAAGGTACTAGAATCTTTTTACAACCCATCATATAAAGTATGATGTTAGTTTAGCATAGTACTATC
This sequence comes from Picea mariana, assembly GCA_032191745.1. Taxonomy (NCBI): domain Eukaryota; kingdom Viridiplantae; phylum Streptophyta; class Pinopsida; order Pinales; family Pinaceae; genus Picea; species Picea mariana. The sequence continues at coordinate 55,355 of JASDQU010586079.1, read as the reverse complement.
CTCATATTATAGAATGTCAATATATAATCAGGTAAACTTTAAATATCATGTTCTGTAATTTTATTAAACAAAGAGTTGGAGATTAATGTACCGTTATAAAAGAAAAATAAAAAAATAAAAATTATGTCAAATTAGAGGTATATTACAAGTTGTCTAAGTCAAAAGGTGGCATTACATACACCCAACCTTCGAGAAACATATTCTTGAGGTGGTCAGAAAAAGTGAAGGATAATCTTGTCGTAGTGTCTAGGCATCCTGCCAAGTAGCAGATCCTGGACTATCTTTGTCCCACTGTACCTTAACTTGGCCTACCAGACGGTTCCTAAACTATCGGACTCTATAGTTCAATATGCATAATGGTTCTACCATGAGGGCTCCCACGTCTGATACCTGTAATTCCTTCCAATTAGTTGATGTGATTCATTAGCAACATAATGATGTACAATAGATACATGAAAAGCATTATGAGTTTTATGCAATGGAAATACGAGACGATAGGCAACGAGTCCAATTTTCTCTTGGATTCTTAACGGTCCTATAAATCAAGGTGACAACTTTGTCACCTTCCTGAACCGAATGGTACTCTTATTAGGCCTGATACGAATGAAAATCTGATCTCCAACTTTATAACTTTGATCAGTCCTGTGTGCATCCGCATAACTTTTCTGTCTATCCTGTTCTTCCTTTAGTCTTTGCCTAATCTGGATCACCTATTCATCCATCTCTTGAATCAATTCTGGCCCAGCTATTACTCGGTCTTCTAATCTATCCCAACTCAATGATGTTCTGCATGGCCTTCCATATAGATCTTTGTAGGGTGGCATTCCGATGGAGCTATGAAAACTATTATTGTAGGTGAACTCCACCAAAGGTAGGTACTTCTCCCAATGGGTTTGATTATTCATGACATACGTCCTAAGCATGTCTTCCATGACTTTATTTACTCTCTCAATTTTCCCATCTGTTTTAGTATGATAAGATGTGCTTAAGTTCAACTTAGTCCCCCATGCTAACTGCAAACTTGTCCAAAATATAGAAGTGAATTTGGAGTCCCTATCTGAAATGATCTTCTTAGGTATCCCATGCAAATGAATGACCTCACTTACAAACATGCGTGCCACATCAGTGACATTGTAAGTGTCTCTAACTAGAATAAAATGAGCACTCTTGGTTAACTTATCAACTATCAAAAGAATGGCATTGTGTCTATGAGATGTGAGCGGCAACCCCACAACAAAATCCATAGAGATGACTTCCCACTTGGACATAGCAACATCATGTGGTTGTAGGAGACCTGCTAGGTGATGGTTGTCGGCTTTCACTTGTTGACACTCTAGGCATTTGGCAACGAAATGGATTACATCGTGCTTCATGCCTACCCAGAAGAAGAGCTTCCTCATGTCTGCATACATTTTCTTCACACCCGGATGCACACAATAAAGTTCTCTATGGGATTCCTTTAGTATGATGCTTCAAATATCCCCACCTTCGGGGATGTACATCCTTCCTCGATATCTTAATAGTCTGTCTGGATCCAGACTATATCCTTCATACTTTGGATCTAACTGCCTCCTAATCTGGAGGTTTGAAGTAACCTTTAAATACCAACTATTTCCATGGAGTTACATCAACACACGTTCCCTCAGATTGACTTTTAAGGGTACCAAGGAAAAGACACATCGTCTCCTACTCAAAGCATCTGCGACCACATTCTCTTTTCCCTTGATATATGAAATACAAAAATGGTACTCACTCATGAACTCACTCCATCGCCTTTTCCCGGCATTCAGATCCCTTTGAGTGAAGAGATGTTTTAAAATTTGATGGTCCATTTTGAGCTCAATGTTTCACATCACAAGATAGTGCCTCCAAAGTTTCAGAGCTAGCAATATAGCTGCCAACTCTAAATCATGAGTAGCATAAAGTTCCTCACGTTTCTTCAACTTCCTTGACGCATAAGATATCACACCTCCATCCTGCATTAGAACAGCCCCCAACCCTTGCTTCGAGGAATCTGTGCAGACTGTGAAGTCCTTTTCCATATATGACACTCATAGAATTGGTGCACTAGTTAGTAACCTCTTAAGCTCGATGAATGCACTATCACATTCTTCTGTCCATTCATACCTGACCCCCTTGCACTGCAAAGTGGTGATGGGTTTCTCTATTTTAGAGAACCCTTCCACAAATCTACGATAATAACCTGGTAGCCCCATGAAGCTTCTTACCTCATGAGAATTTTTCGGCACTGGCCATTCCATAATGGCCTTTACCTTTTCTGGGTCCACAAGTATTCCTTCACCAGAAATGATATGTCCTAAATAGTGAATTTCTTTCTGGAAGAAGGAACACTTCAACAACTTCCCATACAATTTGTTCTCTCTCAGGCAAGACAACACCACTCGCAAGTGTTCCTCATGTTCTCTTTCATTCTTGGAATAGATGAGGATATCATCTAGAAAGACTTGTACAAAGTGGTCTAGGTATTTCTGGAATACACCATTCATGAGGCTCATGAATACTGTTGGTGCATTGGTGAATTTGAAAGGTACTAAAATGAACTTGTAATGCCCAAACTGAGTTCGAAAGGTAGTTTTAGGAATATCACCTTCCTTAATCCTTAACTGGTGATACCCTGATCGCAAGTCAATTTTTTAGAATACCGATGCTCCTTTCATGTCATCAAAGAGATCATCTATTCATGGCATTGGATACCTATTTTTCACTGTAGCACGGTTCAAGTCCCTGTAATCTATATAGAGTCATAAGGAACCATCCTTCTTCTTCACAAACATTACTAGTGCACCCCAAGGTGAGACACTAGGTCTTATTATTCCTAAGTCGAGTAGCTCTTTCAACTGCATGTGTAGCTCACAAAGTTCTGGCGTTGTCATCCTATATGGAGTTTTGGAAATTGGTTCTGCACCAGGTTTTATCTCAATGGTGAAATCAAGCTCCCTCTTAGAAGGTAACCCTGGTAACTCATTTGGAAAAACATCTTTAAACTCTAACAATACTAGGTACTGATCCAAGGAAGATCCTTTCCTTTCATTCACTACTTCAATGACATAAAGTCGACACCCTTGCCTCATGCATTGATTAACCTTCATAGTTGAGATAAAGTGTAGAGACACCTTTCTCCGTACACCTTGGATCTCTACTGGCCTTCCTTCTTCATCAACACAAAGCACCATTTTTGTGAAACAATCTACCAAAGCTTGATGGGATTCTAACCAATCCATTCCAATGATTAGGTCATACACCCCAAGAGAAGTGACGTATACATTCAACCTAGTAGTACACACTCCTAGGTATACTATTCAATTATCAACGCTAGGTCCTACCGCTTGTTTTCCCCCCAAAGCCATCTTGACTTGCTAAAAGTCATCATGCTCGTAGGCTGCCAACCCACTCTTTTCCAATGCAGATGGTGAAATGAAACTATTTGTAGCACCAGAATCAAATAAAATCTTAACATTGATATGATTTAGTGTACCTGATGACTCCACCACCATGGATTGATGTTCTTCCTGGCGATTATTAACCGCTATGTAAATCTGGTGGTTGCCACTTGCTCTTCCCATCGGGGCCTTTCCTTCTCTATGCACAAATCCTGATTGTAACTCTGGGCAGTCATACTGGTAATGGGGTCCTCCACATCCCCAACATTTAACACAATATTGAACCTATGCATTGCTCTGTGACTGCCTCTGAAATGAGTTCCTTCCTCTAGAACCCCTGCCCTAACTAGCTACTCCCTGAGAAGGTCATGGACCTTCCTGTGTCATTGGTGATGAATGGGATGTTGCACTCGCTCCCATTGAAATACCTGTTGTGACTGTCCTTGGTGTGACTCTATTACCATATGGAGGTGGCCTTGAGCCCCCTCCCCTAGAAAATGTCCTAGGGGCCTTCCCCTCGAATCCAGGATGATGCAGAAAGGTCCATCTCATACCTCCATTTAGGTTCATGTGTTCCTTATCATAATGTGCATTTTCGACTGCTTCCACTACTGAAGACAGTTTCCACATATGCACCATCGACCTTATCTTAGGGTTTAACCCATAGACAAAGCGTTCTTCCTCTCATTGATCATTATCCATGTATGAAGCGTATTTGACCAATTCCATAAACCTGATCTCGTATTCTTCTACGGTCTTGTTTTCCTATACTAGAGCATGAAATTCTCTCACCTATTGTTCCTCATAGTAAGTTGGTAGATATTTCCTTCGGAACCTCTCCTCAAAAATTTCCCAAGAGACAGTGTTCGAGGTAAGGTGCAATTTCCTCTCCAGGTTGCCCCACCAGTTCAGGGAACTGTCCCTTAACTGAAAGATTGTTATTTTCGCCTTTGATGTGCAAGCATAGTCTCTTAAGGTGAAACATCGTGTCATCCCTTCCAACCATGATTTTTCACGTTCACTGGCATGACCCCCGACAAACTCTAGAAGTTTGATCTTCTGCAGTTCTCTAGTGATTTCTTCGGGTGGAGGTCCTCCTCTTGAATCCCTCGACACTTCAAGATTACCCGTTCCAGATGGTGGGGGCTCCACTTAAATCCCCGATGGTTGATGCCCCTTTAAAGTCTAATTTATGGCCTCTAAAGAGTGAAAAATGAGAGCTAATTTAGGTGATGGTGGTGGCGGCACTGGCGGTCCCTGTGACAATGCCCCTCTACCTCGATTTCCTCAAGTCCTGACCATCCTGTATAATTGAATCTGCATCGACCAAAAGTTTGTCAGGGTGAATCTAGGACAATTCACATTTGCGCAACTTAAACTAGAAAACTGGGTTAGGCGTAAGTTTTTTTTACTTGTCTGTAAACAAACGTTACTCTATTTATGGGAAGTGGCTAGGTTAGGGTTTAAAGTGTCTAATATTGATGTCTTCGCCTAAGAAAACTATTGACCCTCTCACCTGGTAGTTATGCTAGCACTGTACCACACTTGCCACAGTGCATCAAATCCCTTATATGGTGCTTTCTATTATACCCCTATTCTACCCTGACTATTTCCCATAATATGCATCAAACTCCCGCTACTCTACAAGGACTTTTAACGTTTACAAATTATAAAGTTACACTATTACATTCATTAATCACAGGGATATATATATGATTAATAACATAGGTTTCAAACCCATTATTAACATTAAAATTTTATAATGTTAATATGTTGTGCACATTATGCTCCCTTGCGGGCTTGGTGCTTGGCTTTGGCTTGAGGAATGGAATGGAAAGGGCTTGGTGCTTGGCTCGATGGTTGTGGGCATGGAACTCAGTGCTTGGTTAACTTGGATAATTGGAGATTATACTTCAGGATAATACTTCATTACTATTGATAATTAATTTATTTATATATATGAATTTATTTTGTAAAGGCATATACATGGCGCGTTGGTGTTAGGGCACTTTGTCAAGGCACTTGGGCTCGGTGGTGGTCGTGGGTTCAAAACCCATGAACCCCAAAATATTTTGTTTTTATAACTTTATTTATTTATTATTATTATTATTATTAATTAAAATTTTTAAACAAATTTTAAACAATTTAAGATTATTATTTTTTAAACCTAATTTAAAAGAAATTTAAAAGAATTAATAAATAAAATTAAATAAAAGAAATTAGAAATAATTAAAAAATTTCAATTGAAGTCGGGCATCGTGGGTGCATGAGGCCCACATGCCTGTGTCCCCCATTTCCCACCTGCCCAAGATAAATTAAAATAAAATGATAATAAAATAAAATAATAAAAAGAAGTCGACTACACAAACCCTAATCAGACCCAAACCTCAAATTTACTCCTGCGTCTGTTGGTGGTCTCTCTCTCATGGCTCCTCCCTCGTGGTTCAACGTTGGTCTGAATGCAATAGTCGACAATGCCAACACAAGGGAGAAGGGAAGAACTCATAGATACGTTTGCTCTGCACTATGCCTCGCACATGAATAACCTTAAGACGCCGAGTTGGTCTAACGCACCAGTTTCATGTACTGGTTTGAAAGGAAAGGGCATGGGTTTGAATCCAATTCTAGATAGTCCTTCAGAAGGGAAGGCCTGGACTATAGCAATGGATTTTTTTTTACAGTTGGGGGATTTTGGCGTGTTGGTAAAAGGGCTCTCCTGAAGGCGCTTGGGCTTGGCCATAAGGAAAATGGGTTGCCTCCTCGCGATGAACAAGAGTGTAGGCTATGAAGCTTGGTTCTTAGCTTTGGGTTTTGACAACTTTATGTGTGTGCGGCATGTGGATTCGGCCTATGGTTTTACTCATAGTGCATTGTTTTGGCTCACGAGATCCTCCGTCACAGTTGGTGTGAATGTCTTAGATGCCTTAGCTCTTAATCTTGGGTGCTTTTTGGCACACTTATTGTGACTTATCTCTTGGTTGGTAGTTTGTATGTGGCTAATATGCTAGATGGAATTTCGAGTAGGTTGGATTAACTTGGATATGGACTCATTTGTGAGCTGTTTTTTTTCTTTTTCTTTTTTGCAGGTTTGTGGGGCAACACCCTTGAGAGCACGACCTCTAGTTGCTAGGCTGACCGGTCCCTTTTCGGTGCCTTTGCATCAATGCCCTGACTTGTATCATCATCTCATGGAAAACTCATCTTGGTGGAGGGCGAGGGTTTGAAGGTGTCTTACAGTTTTGTGTACTATTCCGAAAGAGCAAGATTTGAATCCCATCCGTGAGTTGCCAGTTTTCTTTTGAATTTTTGGGTTTGTCTATGTGTGAGGGAAGAAAGGAAAGCGTTGGTTGCATGGCCTCATTTCTCGTTTTTGTTTTTTTTTACAGGTTAATGCGCCCTCTCTCGTCATCTCATAATCAACCTTTTGGTGGGATCATAACCATGGCATCATGGTAGGTGCCTAGGGTTTACAAAGTTTTCTTATATAAACATACATAAAAAAAAATACATTAATAACTATATATAAGATGTTTCTATTTTTGAGTTTTGAAAACGCATTTCACACAATAATGATAAGCAACTTTTAATTTGGTATTTATCTAATGCTTCTTTTATGATGTCTTTTTTTTCTGTCTTTTGCAGGCGAAAGCTGTTATAAGTAAACAGGCGGTTTGGTGGCTGAAACCAGGGATGGGAGGATGAAACAACTCTCAGACTCCTCCCTGCTACATATTAAGCTATTTCATAATTCTTATTAGTGTTTTCAGGTTTTTTTTTTTTTTTAGAGTTTATTAGTGGAAATTTCAGGGTTTTCTGGGTTGTTCCAAATTCATTTCTAGGGTTTCTCAAGGTTATTTTCATTCATTTTTTTTGAACTGTTTCTAGTTCTAGGGTGGTTTCATATTTAGGCTATTTTACATTTAGATGTCATGAAAACTACAAAATATTTTCCATGTAGTAGGGAACTCGGTTTCAATCCAGAAAATAAATTTCTGGGTTTTTCTCCAGTTTAAGAAAATCCCTATTTTCTTCTTAGTTTAAGAAACTCCCTATTTTCTACTTAGTTAAATAGTGGTATATATATATATATATATATATATATACATATATATATATAAAGAAAGAAAATTCAGTTGTAGATAGGCCCTTAAGGTTCCAGTGTTTCAAACTAAAGCTCTGAWAACATGTGTAAGGTTCTCCCTAACARAACCTAGAATTTCATAAATTTAAACATAACATTTCTCTTATAATTTCTTTTTATGGTTCTATATTCAGCAAAATAAYAGTTTACAGTTTATGGCTCAACAAAATTSAAAATGGGCAACATGATATAAATGATATATTGAATAATATACACAACATAAATAACAYATTGAATCATCATACAATAATGAACATTCCATGATAACAAACAAAAATACMTGTCAAGTGATTTGTTTCCCAACTCTRTTTGTCCAAGCTGAAGCTGAAACTGTGCCCAAGCTKCTCTACCAAACTCTGCCCAAAACTGAATCTTTYCTCCCAACCAACTAGGAACAGAGCCTATCTGTTTCCCTAGCTCCAGKATTCCGTAAGGATTCCTGGCCCCYRAGCACAAAACTCCTAGCAACAGATGCTCCCCTCTAACTGTCCACCAAATTCCTCAAGCCAAAAACTAGAAATATAGTTTTCCAATCTCTCCCCTCAAAAAATRCTCCAATACAGTCTCCTAATATCAAAATAATTMTCCCTGCCAAAATCCCCAAAGTTTCCTCTCGAATGTTTTTGCCMCCTCATATCCCCCCGYCCATTCACCACCTTATCCCCTTCTCCTTTATGGTTCCATCCTTCAATATGTTAAGTTTTYTTTTAATAAATTAAAATTTATTAAACTTTAATTCATTACCTAAATATTTAAYGAGTTAATTAATTAATTAATTAATAGATATTAAACAATTAATAATTCARAACTATTAATTAATTAATTATTTAAACTTAATATACTTTAAACAATTATTTAACTATGACAATTAATTATTTAACTAGGGTTGTTACATCAAGTCTCAATAGTCTTCTCCTATTTGTTTCTTGTTGAGTATATAATACACTTAGTATTATATATGGTAAATATTACAACAATACCATGCATATGGGATAGATTTTTTACAAATAAAGGTCAAAATTTTCAAGGGAAGAGGATAAATAAAATCAAGGTATGATATTTTCCCATCAATTTTGATTGATGGTGGTTGAGTGTTGATCTTGTATAGGACATAACTTGAGCTCCGAATGTCGAAATTGCATAAACTTTATACTGCTAGAAATGTAATTAGACATAGAAAATGGTGGTATAGGTTTAAAGTGATGAAAGTTGATACATGTTTCTCATAAATTAAAATATTAGTCAACGGCATTTTTAATGGGCCTGCATGACAAATCAACTTCATGACCTCATATCTTGAGATCCGGGTAACGAATTTTCACAAAATTTATGTTGTTGGATATATAATACAATGAAAATAACACAAGAAATGTTTTCCATGGATAAAAGTTGACTATCATTCATAGAAAAGTAAAACAAAATCCTCCTATTTTAAATGAGAAATTAATTAAATTGTGAAAATAAAAGTTTATTTAAAAATATTTATTAAAAAGGGAAAGGGACCCATTTTAGATATGTATATATTAATGATATAATTTCATTAATGCATAATTAATGAGGAACTAATTAAATGGAAATTTTTAAGAAGAAACTTGTATGAGAATTTCAAGAGAGGAAGAAAACCCTAACTACTCAAGTAGTTAGAAAATATCTTCTTAAAAAGAGAAGGGAGGCTTCATCAAAGGTTCCAATAATCAGTTTTTTCAGAGAGGAAGAGAATAATCTCAAAGGAAGATGAAGGTACAAACATGGACACAAAATCAATTTTCTGATCAAAATAAATAAATCTCCATATTCTCCTTTATTTCTATTCTTCTACACCACTTCTCATAGCTTTATTGTTGAGTATCATATTCAGGCACAAGGATGAGTTGTTGAGTGTTTTTCTTGTATTCTTATACACAATTTTATTGTATGATCAAGGATTATTTGCAGCCACATACATGGCTTTCAAATTTTTGACAATGAAGAACATTTCTCATGAATAAAATCCACAAAGAATTCCTTCGTGGTTTATCTTAATTGTATCTTGTAACTTTGAGTTTTAAGCATGAGATATTTGAGCTTGACCTATAAAATTATTTTTTGTTACTAATTGCAATACTCTATTAAAAATATTTGATATGATCAAATCATTCTCTCTTATTTCTCATGATAAAAATATGGATGCGTTTATATATTATTAAGAAGATTGTGTGTGATGTTGATCACAATTTAATTCTGATGTTGAAGCCCTCCTTTAATCTTTTCTTATTGTAAAAATAAATTTTTCTGTGCATAAAGATCATACTGGGTTATTGAAGATCCATTTTCATATAACTCCAAGTAATAAATATTTGGGGTTTGATACCTAGCACTCTCCCTAATCCAAGATATTCAAAGATATATCTTTTAGCCAAAGAGGATAACCACCTCTATAAAAATGAAGGGGGATTAATGTCCTCATGAGGTTTTCATTTCGGTCTTGATGGATTCAAGTGTCAATAGTGCCTTGAAAATATTCAGTTGGAGGAAAATCTTAATTGGTAGCTTGAAAATACTCAGTTGGAGGAAAATTATCATCATCAACAACATTGATTCCTTTAAATTCCCCACTTGGGAAAGAGTTTCCACCATTGGCATAATCATCTTCACTAATTTTATAATCCCCACTTGAGGGAAATTCTTCATCATCCTCGTTACTTCCTTAAAAATCCTCACTTGGAGGAAAATATTCATC
>JASDQU010586079.1:21790-35129 GCA_032191745.1 Picea mariana | reverse complement strand
AATTCCCCACTTGGGAAAGAGTTTCCACCATTGGCATAATCATCTTCACTAATTTTATAATCCCCACTTGAGGGAAATTCTTCATCATCCTCGTTACTTCCTTAAAAATCCTCACTTGGAGGAAAATATTCATCATCCTCATTAGTACCTTGAAAATCATCACTTGGAGGAAAATCATCATCATCAATATTGCTTCCTTTAAATTGCCCACTTGGGAAGGAGGCTCCACCATTGGAATAATCATATTTACTACTCTTCAAATCCCCACTTCAGGGAAATTATTTAGCATCTTCATTAGTGCCTTGAAAATCATCACTTGGAGGAAAATATGCATCATCGTTATCAGTACCTTGAAAATCCTCACATGGAGGAAAATCATCATTACCAACATTTCTTCCTTTAAATTCCCCACTTGGGAAATAATTTCCACCATTGGCATAATCATTTTCGCTACTTCTAAAATCCTCACTTGAGGGAAATTATTCACCATCCTCATTAGAGCCTTGGAAATTGATGTGGATCCATGACCCACAGGTCGAGATCCGCTCAGGATCGTTCTAAAATTTCCTTGAGCCAAAATGGATCCTTTTGTTCCCTGCTAGAACCTAGGTCCTTATACGAAGACTCCACCTGTGAAAACATGCCCCTAGGCATGAGCTTTCGTCTCCTCACAGCCTCTGAATACGACCGTCTATCTTTTCCCGAAATGAAATTTTGGGTTTCGAGTCTCCCTAAGTCCTAATGTCGAGAGTCTCTGTCTCTTCGATCCTTCGATCTTCGAATTATCGAAACACCGAAATTGAGCTAAATGGTGATTAGCCCCCCAGTCCATATCTCAGTCCATGTGACTGCTTTTCCCGTTGACCGCAGTCTACTTTGGGGTTTCCAATATCAAGAGCCCGACCCTTAGTCTTCGAGATGGCTGAAGTGTCGAATATCGAAATGCCGAAATCCTTGGCCCAAATTTCTCCTCCAAATATGTTTCACACTTCACGATTTTAGGACTTTCGATGTGAAGTATACTAGCTTTCTATTTGTAGGATCCTCGAAATGTCGAATCCTAATATCTCGATACCAGGTGTGACCACAACCCTGCTTCTCTCTATGTCGTGTTTCATGACTTCGGTGTTTTTTAACCTAAGACCATCGACTCCTTGCCTTCAGGAATTCTGAAATCCCTAATTCCGATATGCCAAAATTTTGGCTTCCTCCATGTCCCTTCAACGCCTTTAGGATTTTTCGTTTTGCGACCCCATGATGCAAGGTTACCCGGTCCTTGCTCCTTGGACTTCCCAGTATCCGAAATAACGAAGTACCAAATCAAAGGGAGATCAACGGTGGTGATCCTCCCACATCCAATGACTCACATTCTTTCAAGACTTCATGTGTCAAGAGTTCCAAACTCTTGCCCTTCACGTCCCCGGTACGAGGAATGCCGAAATCCTCCCTTTCGGGGATTTTCCCGAAACCTTGACCACTTTTCCACGTGTCCTCCTTTGATGAATGCTCTCGATTCCTTCGGGATTTCATGACCCGTGAACTCTAATCTCATGGTCTCCTATCCTCAAAACCTCTAAAGTTCTGAACCCCAAAATCCCGATGCCTCTGCCGTTTCAGGACTTTTCGGGTTCTCTCCTCTGCTTGCGAGGGTTTAAACCTCACGTTCCTTTCCACAGATCCAATGTCTATTGGTTGTATGAGCTAGATCTGATGGCCTAGATCTACTCTTTTCCGCTGCACTCTCCTGCTACTTCCTGGACATGAAACTTCAATGGTCCACACCTCATCCTCTCTTGATCCGATGGCTGTTGTGATTCCCTCCTTGTGAGTGCTCTATTTCTTCCCTCAGCCTTTGCTCCTGCTGCTACGAAGCCTGTGACTTGGCTTCTATCCACGTTCTTTAAAAACACTTTCTCTCCTGAGCTTTGTCAACCTCAACCCTCCAAAGGTTCTTCCTTTGGCCTCTGCGATTACTTGCAGGGCTCTATGCATGAAAGCACTTTCCCTCCTGAGCTTTGCTCTCCTCTGAAACCTTGAAAGGTTTCTTTTACCTCTGCACTTCTTCCAGGTCTCTATCCCTTATGGAATTTGCTTGCTCTAAACCCGTGAAAGGATTCCTGACTCCTACACCCATTGTAGATTCTCTGCACACATGAAGGTGCTATCTATCCTGAGCTTGTCTATTGCTCAGACCTCTAAGGGACTTCACCCTTTTTCCTTTTCCCTCAGATGGAGAATCTGATGCCCTCTTGGCAGTCTCTTGCTCAAGAAACTCCTTGATTATTCTTCAGGGTGTTCAACAACACTATGAATATCCTCTCCTAGACTCTTCTCTATTCCAAAACTCAAAAGAGTTCTTTCCTGTGCTCTCTCTACACACCAACTCAATGCCCTCCCGGCAGAGTTTCACCTCAGTTATCTTGTTTTCCTTTTCTAAACTCAAACAAGAGTTCTATTGTGCACTCTAGCACCTTCTCAATGTCCTCCTAGTAGAGCTTCCAGAATCCTCAGTGATTCTGATTTCTCCTTGAACCCACGATGGAGTTCTTCCTCAATGCAACCTGTGCATCTGCCCAATGCCTGCCTGGAAGAGCTCTACAGAACTCCTCAGAGATTTTGTCTTCTTCTTTGATTTCCTCTTTATAGTCCTATCTCCAAGGTGTTCAGTAACCTTGAGATCTTTCCCTGAGTTTAAGACTTTGGCTGGTGCACCCTCCTAGCATGTCCTTGTCTAAATTCCTCAAAATTTAGAAGTGCATCTATTCACTGGCATTCAGAACCCGCAGCGTTCTATCACACCCTTCTAGCATGAAGCCTGAAAGAACCCAAACCTGAAATCAAAGAACCCACAGATAGCATAACCTATCTGTCCCTACAAATGCATACTTAATCATACATCTACAACATATAAAGAACACACATAAAGACATTCATCAACATACATAAAATAACATGCAGGAAAAACTGCTCTGATTGTATTAATGTAAATGCCTCTTACAATGTGTTGGAGCTCAAACTTTGACAGAGTCCCGACTCTCCTCTCTTCTCTTCTCTATCTACGACTAACTTACTTACTCTACAGATACAAAAATCCTTTTACATGAGAGGGCTCTTTGATCTCTTCCCTCCAAGATACCTACTCTATTCAATTACATTGAATTTTACTATTAATGGTTGTCTAGTCCAGATCGGATCTAGATCCCATCCTTAAAACCATTAAAGGCTACCTACATCTAAAGCCTACACATAGGCGTATACTTTTGGCTCTAACAACCTTACAAATATTAAATGCCTTCATTCAAATTCAAAATATGAGAGGGTTGGCGCCTCTCTTCCTTGAATGCGTGCCTTGAATGTGCTGAGTGGGTTGGTTGGCTGGTGCATGGCTAGCTTGGGAGCGATGCTCCTACATCATACTCCTCTACTGTGAAAATTCATGAGCTCCCACTCATGAGCTCTCCACATTGGCAATTGAAATCCTCCTAGATCCCAAACAACTCTTTCGAGCTGTCTCTCTGCTCCTCTGTTCAATTGCTACTACTGCTTCCTTGTTGCTGTTGTTGTCTCTCTTCTGCTTAGCTTCTTCTTGCTGACTGCTTCTGCTGATCAGATCAACAGATTTCGGATCTCCTCAATCACCTGATCCAGATGTTGCAATGGCTGGCTCTGTTAATGCAGTCTCCTCTTCTACATTTTCTCCCTACAAATGGGTAGATCATCATGATCTCCCATGTCATCTTCTTAATCTCTTATGGCCTTGACTTGCCATCCTGCTGTAGATTTCCATTCTGCTATCTCATCACTGAGTTGCTTCTCATCTTGTCTCTTTGACATATTGACTATCATCTCTCCCTTTGTGGAACTAAGTGTTCACTCTGTTGTAAACTCCAGCTCTACAATCCTATCATTGAGCTGCTGCTCAACTTCTTCTTTTAACAGTGTTGTTGCTGCCATTTCTCCTACTGGTGTATCTCCATCTTCTTCCATCTGCTACTCAGACTAGAATTCACTTTCATCTACTTCCAACCTAATCTGTTGGATGTACACGCCCTGCACCTTCACCCTTCTCTTCAGGGCTTCAAATTCTTGGTACAAATTAGCAAAATCTATGTTGCCTGCCTCCTTTTATTCTTCTCCTACTGCAAGCTTTAGTGTTGCAGTGTTCTCAGCTTCCTGGCTGAATATGTTGAGCCATTCCTCGGAATGTTCATCTTCTTCTTCTTCTTGGGAAAACATCAGTGTCTACTTCAACTCCCCGACAATCATGTCTGGTTGTCATTTAGTTGTTGCTCCCTCTGCAATGCATATGTTGGCCTCATCTGGGCTATATGGAAGGAATATTTGAATTCCTCCAATGATCAGAAAGTGTTTCTAATCCTTCTCCTCCATGAGCTTCTTGGGATAATATGAACCCTTCTTTGATATCATCTTCTCTCCCCTTCCCTCTTGGAAAATTGGGATTTTTTAGCTGCCCTCCTAGCAGTCTATGAGATCCTCGCATCCCATATTATTACTCTCCTGGAAATGTGAATTTCCCCTGCTGTCGTCTTGACAGTCTATGAGATCCCGCAGTGACCTCATCTCATTTCCCTCCTAGAAATATGAAATTTCCCTGCTGTCCTTCTGACAATCTATGAGATCCCACATCGATCTCATCTCATTGCCCACCTGGAAATTAGGAATTTCTATCCTGCTCTCCTAGTAGTCCGTGAGATCTTCAGATGATCTCAGTTCATCCTTAGTATCATCATCACTGAGATTTCTCCCAGTCTCTAGTTCACATACCTGAACCACTTCCTCTTCTTCATCTCTGAGGCTTCTAACATGCCTCATCCATCCTTTTATCATCCTCCGCTATCTTTTGGCTACCAATTCCCTGACTGGCTATTTTACTTTCCTCACTTTCATGGGCCATTCGTATACTCATCTTGATCTTGCATCCTGTTGCACTCGCAGTGCAAGTTCTTCCATATTCGCTCTGATCTCGGCGAGATCTTCATCTATTTCAGATTTACTCATGTGCTTCGGGTTCTTCTATCCAGAGCATCCATGGCCTTCAATAACCATCTTGGTGTTCATGTCTGCCCTTTTGGCAAACCTATGGATATCACTCTACAACTGAGAGCACTTATAGCATCTCCTACAGTCCTCCTAACTGCCTTCTGCCTGCTGCACACCTGCAACAATCTCCACAAAGTATCTTCAGCACTCTATCTTCCTCTGCCTATCCCTACAAGCTACCTCTGATACCAAAATGATGTGCATCAGAGTATTCTCTTTTTCCTCTCGCCTCCGCTGCATGCACTATACAAACAGAGTCAAGCTCTGATACCACTTGATGTGTATCATAGTGTTTTCCTCTGTCTTCTTTTCCTCCTTTTGCCTACAATATACTGACAGAAAGTGGCTATGATACCACTTGAAGTGGATCCGCGACCCATAGGTCGAGATCCACTCAGGATCATTCTAAAATTCCCTTGAGCCAAAATTACTCTTTTTGTTCCCTGCTGGAACCTCAACATTCGATCCACGGGCCCTTATACGAAGAATCCCCTTGTGTGAACATACCCCCAGGCATGATCTTTTGTCTCCTCATGGCCTTTGAATATGACCATCTATCTTTTCCCAAAATGGAATTTCAAGTTTCGGGTCTCTCTGAGTCCTGATGTCGAAAGTCTCTGTCTCTTTGATCCTATGATCTTCGAATTACCGAAACACCGAAATGACACTCAATGGTAATTATCCTCCTGGGCCATATCTCAATCCATGTGACCTCTTTTCTTGGTGACCGTAGTCTACTTCAGGGTTTCCAATATCAAGAGCCCAGCCCTTAGTCATTGAGATGGCTGAAGTGTCGAATCCCGAAATGACGAAATCCTTGGCTTGAATTTCTCCTCCAAAGTTGTGTCACACTTTGCGATTTTGGGACTTTCGATGTGAAGTATCTCGAATTTCTGTCTGTAGGATCCCTGAAATGTCGATTCCCAATATCTCGATACCAAGTGTGACCGCAGCCCCTCTTCTCTCTATGCCACATTTCGTGACTTTGGGGTTTTCTAACCCAAGACCACAGACTCCTTGCCTTTAGGAATTCTAAAATCCCGAATCCCGATATGTCGAAATGCCAACTTCCTCCAGGTCCCTTCAATGCATTTGGGATTTCGCATTTCACGAGCCCATGGTGCAAGGTTACCCGGTCCTTGCTCCTTGGACTTCTCGGTATCCGAAATACCAAAGCACCAAATCAAAGGGAGATCAATGACGGTGATCCTCCCACATCCAATGGCTCACATTCTCTTGGGACTTCACGGGTCAAGAGTTCTGAACTCTTTCCCTTCACATCCTCGGTACTCGGAATGCGTAAATCTTCCCTTTCGGGGATTTTCCCGAAACCTTGATCTCTCTGCCACGTGTCCTCCTATGATGAATGCTGTCAATTCCTTGAAGATTTCATGAACCATGAACTCTAATCTCCCAGTTTCCTGTCCTCAAAACCTTTGAAGTTTCAAACCATGAAATCTCGATGCCTATGCCATTTCGAGACTTTTCGGGTTCTCTCCTCTGCTTGCGAGGGTTTAAACCTCGTTCTCCTTTCCACAGGTCTTATGGCTATCGGTTGTATGAGATAGATCTGACGGCTCAGATCTACTCTTTTCCACTGTGCTCTCCTATTTCTTCCTGGACGTGAAACTTCAATGGTCCAGACCTTATCCTCGCTTGATCTGATGGTTGTTTTGCTTCCCTCCTTGTGAGCACTCTATTTCTTCCCAAACCTTGGAAGAATAACAAAGACCTTAACCTTTGCTCCTACTGCTACGAATCCTGTAACTTTGGCTTCTGTCCGCATTCTTTGAAAACACTTTCTCTCCTGAGCTTTGTCGACCTCAACTCTCCAAAGGGTCTTCTTTCGGCCTTTGTGATTACTTTCAGGGATTTGTGCATGAAATCACTTTCCCTCCTGAGCTTTGTTCTCCTTTGAAACCTTGAAAGGTTTCTTCTACCTCTACACTTCTTGTAGGTCTCTGTCCCTCTTGGACTTTGCTTTCTCTGAACCCATGAAAGGATTCCTGACTCCTACACCCCTTGCAAAGTCTCTGCATGCATGAAGGTGCTATCTCTCCTGAGCTTGTCTGTTGCTCAGACCTCTAAGGGACTTCACCCTTTTACCTTCTCCCTCAGATGGAGAATCTGATGCCTTCTTGGAAGTCTCTTGCTCAAGCAACTCCTTGCTGAGTCTATACGGTGTTCAACAACCCTGTGAAGATCCTCTCCTGGACTCTTCTCTGTTCCATAAATCAAAAGAGTTCTTTCCTATGCTCTCTCTGCACACCAAATTAATGCCCTCCTGGCAAAGTTTCTCCTCAGTAAACCTGTTTTCCTTTTCTGAACTCAAACTAGAGTTTTATTGTGAACTCTAGCACCTGCTCAATGCCCTCCTAGCAGAGCTCTATAGAACTCCTCAAAGATTTTGTCTTCTTGTGTTCCTTCCTTTGTACATCCCTATCTCCAAGGTGTTCAGTAACCTTGAGATCTTTCCTTGAGTTTAAGACTTTGGCTGGTGCACCCTCCTGGCATGTCCTTGTCTAAATTCCTCAAAATTCAGAAGTGCAGCTATGCACTGGCATTTAGAACCCCTAACATTCTGTGACACCCTCCTGGCATGAAGCCTCAAAGAACCCAACTTTGAAATCAAAGAACCCACAGATAAAAGAACCTATCTGTCCTTGCAAATTCATACCTAATCATGCATCTACAACATATAAGGAACACACATAAAGACATTCATCAACATACACAGAATAACATGCAGGAAAAACTGCTCTGATTGTATTATTGTAAATGCCTCTTTTTACAATGTGTTCGAGCTCAAACTTTGACAGAGTCCTGGATCTCCTCTCTTCTCTTCTCTATCTATGACTAACTTACTTACTTTACAGATTCAAAAATCATTTTACATGAGAGGGCTCTTTGAGCTCTTCCCTCCAAGCTACCTACTATATTCAATTACATTGAATTTTAGTATTAATGGTTGTCTAGTCTAGATCGGGTCTAGATCCCATCCTTACAACCATTAAAGGCTACCTACATCTAAATCCTGTGCATAGGCACGGCCTTTTGGCTCTAACATCCTTACAAATATTAAATTCCCTTCATTCAAATTCAAAATATGAGAGGGTTTGCACCTCTCTTCCTTGAATGCGTGCCTTGAATGCGCTAAGTGGGCTGGCTGGCTGGTGCATGGCTAGCTTGGGAGCGATACTCCTACATAAAAAATACTAACTTGGAAGAAACTATTCATAACTACCTTTGAAATACTCACTTGGATGAAAATTATCATCCCAATCATTAAGATTGTGATTAAAGTCTCCACTTCGACCTACATTTTGATTATTTTCAATATTATTAAACTACTGAATTGATTGATCACCATCATATTACTCCTCTTTATCATTGGTTCCTTCAAATACTTATGATTTAGAACTTTCATGAGAAACATATTGAATAACATTGCTTGAACTATGATCAAAATTTGGACTAGATGAAAAACACGATGCCTCATTTACATTACAAGCATTTCCATCACATTTGTCAGTCCCAAAAGAAGGGGTATSTGAACAATTTGTTGACATCTCAGAAATAAAATATTTTGTATCTAACGAAGACATCACTTCTCACAAAGCACATAGAATGATACAAATTACCACCCTCCCAATGACAATATTATAACTTGTAGAATGAACTTTTCCCTCCAAAATATTTTCCCCAAAATATTCCCTTCAAAATTTCCCCCTCAATTTTTTCCCTCCAAAATTCCCTCCCCCCAATTTTTCCCCTCTATTATTTTCCCTTCAAAATTAAAAATAAATTTTACTCTATTAATTCATTATATATTTGTTAATTACAATAGTTTTCATGTTTTTTTATTTATCCCACATTCAATAAACTCAATAATGATCCATCTAATTTTATGTATATATGTACAAAATCTTATTCTTTTTTATTTATCCCACATTCGTTACACTTAATAGTAATTTATATCATCTCTGTTATATATACAGAATATTTTTTTAACTTTTTACATTGTGTTAAATATTGGGCATCATTCATTAAATATTTTGGAGCAATCTACAAGGAAGAAACTTCGATAAGACATTCGAGGATAATCTATCATTTCAGAGATTAGTTATTTTTGAATTTCTTACCATTTATCAAAAACAAATTTATAAGATCATTTTTTAATCACACAATATTTTTTCATGGGAAAATTATAAAAAACCCTAAATTGTTTTACATGTTTTCTAATTTTTTCTAAAGAAATCACAACTTTTTAAAAAAAAATAGACCTTTTTCAAAGAAATTTTAACAAAATTATTTGGATTTATCGAAAAAAGAAGAAGAAAAAAATGGTATATTTTTTATACAACATTTACAATTTTTGTTGTTTTTTAATCAATTTTTTATAATTTTGGCCCATGGTGGTTAGTGGGCATGATGCCCCTCCATGCAGGACCATGACTTGGCCTATGGGGGCATTGAAGGCGATGTCTAGCATCATCCCAACCCCCTTGCAACAAAGTCCCGAGAGCACCTAGGGCTTGGTCATTGGGGCCACACCCACGACGACCAAGTCAAGGTCTGAGACCATGAATTTTCCATCAAGAAGCTGGCCCCTACGATCAATCCCTAGGGGAAATCCTAGGCATCACCCCAACCCCCACTACGACCAAGGCACAGGACCTTGGCCTGGAATCGGTGAGGGATCAGGCGATTCCTGAAATATCCCCAGTCCCGACAATCAAATGATGATCAATGTTGGACTGTGACTTGGTCGCGGGTGCAACAAGACTTGGTCCCGACATCCCACTAGTAACCCCACGGGTCGATTTTTAATTTTTATTTTTTTTAACTTTAATTTTTATGGTCTATGATGTTTTTTAAATTAATTTTGTGGTCTATGATAATTTTTTAATTTCATTTAATGTAAACATTTCCCATATTTAATTTATTTTTTAAATTTTTCATATAAGAAAAATGGTAGGAAAGATAATATATGTGATTGTATCTGGATCATGACCTGAAATATTGGAATCCAAAATTGCATCTAGGACCTCCATGAATTCTAGACAACAAATTGATAGAACATTTGTTCAAGGTCCAACACATGAGATGTCAAGGGAAATGAAGAATGTTAGAGAGTGTAAATATATCGAAGGTGAAAACAAAATGGAATATTCTTGGTTTGTTAAAGACAAATAAGGAAACAATAGAGCACATCTATATTTTTATTGTGTCAAGTTTGAACATGTGCAAGTAAATTATCACTCGCTCTGTTTGTTACGAGATATATGTTTTGTGGGACACACATATATTGCTTATGCACTCGTAAAACAAGTAAAGACTTATATCAAGATTATATATTGTTTAAAATTGAAAAATTATAACATGGATGAACATTTTACATAATTATGTGCATATATCAATGAAGAGATTGAGAAAGGAAAAGGACGTTTATTTATTTTTATTTTTGTATCATGTATTATTTTTAATATCATGTTAATTATTTCATTTTATTTAACACATAAATGTTATATTTTATTTTTACAGGATTTTGTTGAACGACTTCCACTTATGTTAGTGGGAATTTACTCTACAGAGAAAAATATCATCAAATTCATCAGTGTCTTTCATAGTGATAAGGAACAAGAAGGAAGGAAAAATAAACACAACGTAACAGAGGTTGAAGATGCAAGAGTAGGCAACATTCTTGTAAAATCCCACTCTTGTGCACACTGAACGAAGTTATACTTGGAGGACACTTTCTTGCAAGTGATCCAGATTATTATAATATTGGTTGTTGATTATAATTACGAGGCATTATGGATATGATGATATGTTATTTTGTTGTATTAACATAGACAGGTGCTATTGACTGGATTCTTCTCAATGTGCAGGACTTTGGACATTGAGGATGTAGAGGCATCAACAAAACACCTTGGACTATGGATTGATTCAGGGAGACGACTGTCGGGTTTGAATGTTATTGATGTGACACATGTACATATGATTAGATGTTATGATCATTGATTATTGTTGCTGAAATGATTCGTTGATGGATGTAGGCTAACGATATCTTGCCGACCAAACTGACATGTGGAGTAGAGGGGTCATGCAGGACAACTAGAGACTTGAGGGAGAATTGTGGACAACAGCCCTGCCACAACCTACTAGCACTCTCATTATGGCTCGAACTGTAGGTTAACAATTACCTAGTTCGAGAAGACCCACGATGTTGTGAGGGAAAATTGTGACAGTTTCTCACGATGATTCTAAGGGGCATGCAATAAGGTAGGGGTCTTATTCCTTAGATGCCATTAATCTCCCACAAGATCACCTGGCAGAGTATTGACTTCGGGGGTTTTTGATGTCTACTAAAGTCAGTCAAGAGGCAAGTGACACCCTTGGATCACATAGTGCGTCCTGAAGGGCACGTCGTGCAAGGAAAACAAAAAGAACCAAGTGGCACCCTTGGAGCATGTAGTGCATCTTGAAGGTAACATCACGCAAGGAAAACAAAAAGAGGTGAGTGGAAACCTTGGAGCACGTAGTGTATCCTGAAGGGCACAAAATGATCTCAACTGGTAAGTGAATAAACATAGTCGGCCTTAAAATGAATGATGTGATAAGTAAGATTTAAAAACAATTTTTCCCTAATGAAAATGTCGTTGAGCCTAGTGAAATTAAACCTAGGTCTAAGTAGAACATGTGGTCAAAAAAAATAATAATAAATAAACATGTAACAAGAAGAGGGGGTAAGAAATTCAAACTATTTATTAAAGTCAAAATTTTAATGGAGGATTAAAATTTAAAAAATGGAAATGGTTGCTCTTATCTACTTTTACCAATTTACTTTTAGTTAAAAATAAAAGAGGGTAAATGGTTGTTTTATCTACACTTGCTAAATTAATTTTTAATTAAAGAAGAAAAAGGGTAAATGGTTGTTTTATCTACACTTGCTAAATTGATTTTAAGTTAAAAAGGAAAAAGTGGGAAACTTAAAAGAAATAGGAAACTTTAAGAAAAAGGGGAAACCTAAAGAAACGGGGAAACTTAAAGAAAAAAATGAATGTCTAACTTATTAAGAAATCTTTGCTTGGGAACCTGCTATTTATGACCTCAAATAAGAATTAAGTAAGGGGTAAGTCATTTAATATTTGTAAGGGAATATTGGGACACCAAGGAGAATTTTTAGGAATGCTTTTAGGTGGGTGAGGGAAATAGGAATATTTAATTAATTAATAAAATTGATTTTATGGTGCAACTAAGGGATGGGTGACATGTGTATGGAGGAGGTTTTTCCTAATTAAAATCAATGAAAAAAGAATTTAATGAGAATTTGGGAAACTAATTACTTAAAAAAACTATAAAAATGATGGAGGACGAGGAGTATGGATCTCATATTTTTGCGTAATGTTACACTGCTGAATTTTTCCTTGACTGTAATTTCGCTTGTGGGAGTTGGGATACCCAGCTCGGGTAACGAGCGGTATCTTGACCTTGCGAGGTGAGTTGGGTGCTATCATTTCTCTGGTATTGTGTGTGTGGCCCCTTTGCAACTCGGGGGGCTTAGGGAGAAGAAGAGTACCCCTAGTGTTGGCTGGGAGGTACCAGCGAGGTCACATCGATCGACAAGCGGGAGCTGGAAGGAGCGAGTGCAAGGACAACAAGTTCAAAGAATTTGTGTTTGGATAACGTAGACCTGTTAAAGTTGTTACTTGTAATGAATTTAATTTACACATGTTATTTTTATGTTCTTTCCTGAAGATTTCATTCCCATGAGATTTCTTGCACTTGCTTTCCTACGGTATTTGGATTTCCCTTGTCATTGTCTTCTGAATTTATTTCCGTAGAGAACCCAACCTCTGTTTGCAATGAATTCTCTACCTTTGTTTTTTTATTAATGGAAAGAAAATGTGAGATTTTATCTTTTGTCCCTTATCTCTTTAGCTGTTAATCCATACCTGAGCAGTCGCCTAGGAGTCGAATCGACGGTCGTTACGCCGGTTTTGAAAGACCTATAAATTCAAATGATCTGCTTTCCTATGTACGGATAACAACTGAAGGATAAATTTCGCCCAACTATATATCCCTTACTTGTCTCTATGCATTTCTCTTATGATTAATCTCTAATCTTGCACCTTCTTGTAATTGAGTATCTCTACATTTTTTCATTCATCTCTGATCGATTCATTTCTTCTATTTCTTGGTATATCCCAACACCTTTTTTAGTATCATCTCTATGATTTAATGATGTATCCCAATGCTTTTTTTGGTATATTGA
>JASDQU010586078.1:19509-31573 GCA_032191745.1 Picea mariana | reverse complement strand
ATATCAGCAACACACAGAGCTCAAACGCGTCCATGGAATTTGAATCAGGCTCTTCCTATTAATTCAATAACTGTACATGGGGTTTTTCCTCACAAGCTCTCTGCTCTGCTCTCTCTGCTTGAAAGGAAAATGCTGAATCTGAATAATGTACAAAGGAGGGTGTCTATTACTCCGTTTTCCCTCTCGAAAATAGAAATGTCTAATCTACAGTAATTTCCTATCTACCAGCATTAAAAAACCTTAAATGCCTTTCTATCTACATCATAATACAAAGGCGCTTGCTTTGAATGTTCTTCCTTCAAACGACGGCGCAACGATCTTTCCCAAGTGATTCAAAATTTGCATGTGCTGGCACTGTCCAGCTGTATTTTCATTTCTCCACGCGCTGGCTCGCTTGGTGAGTTGTAGATGCTCCTGCATCAGAATGCTTCAACTCCGCGTTGAAGGTTCAATCCTTGAGTATTTAAACTCTGTGTTTGAATGACTAAATCCATGAATGTTTAAAATCTACATTGAGTGATCATCTTTGCGCTGGATTGAGATTAATGCTGAATGATTAATATTTGAGTAATTAATCTTTGAAGGATTAATCTCTGAAGAAATCATTTTCCTTTTACCAATAATCATTTTTACCCAACTCGTTTTTACCAATTTGTTTTACCCAATAATATTAATTGATTGCGTTTGATTACATTAAATAGAAAATTTAATATTGTATGGTTGTGTTGATTGCATCTGTAATACTGCGTTTTGATTTCTTTTGAATAGACACACTGATTACTATGGACAACGATTATATATATATATATATATTGTTAACTCCTTGTTATTTCCTGTAAATATGATCAATTCTGTTTTAAGGGACAACGAGATCATAGATTGCAATTCCATTTAAGGACAGTGAATTATATTATGGAAAAGACAACGAATATTTGATAAATCAATATTGTTTAAGGACAACGATATATTTCAGTGATAAATCGCAGCAAATACAAATGTACTCGATATAATTGTTATGTGAATAATATGTTGTTTCAGTTGCGCCGGAACAATTATAATCGATATAGTTTTAGTTTCAATAGAAAATTTAATGTTAACAAAGGTATAATTATAGCAATTTTAGCGACAACAACTTTATATATTATATGTGACAACGTATTTTGCTGTGTGACAGTGTATTCATTGTATGACAATGTATTTTCTAAGTGAATGACAGCGTGATTTTACATATAGATGAGAACAAATTTTGACAGCAAGTTTATCTCTGATACATAGCAGTTAGACTCATTACACACAACAATTTGTATCAGACAACGTTCCTTTTTACTTGTATCAGACAGAGAAAGTGTGCCTCCTGTTTTCTTGTTATCTTCCGGGCGTACATTTTTGGTGAGACTATAGTAAATCCAGTAATCTTTCCTAATTATAATTTTTATAACAAATTTTTAAATCTAAACTATATGTTATAATACAATATCATCAAAATAGTAAAATGACACATTTTCGTAACAACGTTGTCATTATAAATTTAATAATTGATGATTAAGTTTTCATGATGAATGCTTAGTTGTTTTTACTTTATTTTCATCCAAATATTGTTTCATATATGGACATTATTGGGCATATCAAGTGCATGAAAAATTTACCTCGTCATTTAAAATTTAGAGTGAAAATCTCAAATATTTCAACATTCTCTATAAATTGAATCTTACATTATTCGAGAACACATGAGTTACTATGAGGATTAATAACCTTATCTAGATAACATTAGGTGGGGTTACATTGG
This sequence comes from Picea mariana, assembly GCA_032191745.1. Lineage (NCBI taxonomy): Eukaryota > Viridiplantae > Streptophyta > Pinopsida > Pinales > Pinaceae > Picea > Picea mariana. Next base: position 29,787 of record JASDQU010586078.1, on the reverse strand, counting down.
TTTGGATGTTTCTTGATCATTAAATTAAGGCATCCTTAGTATGTCACTCTTGAACATTATCTAGTGTCATTTATAAATATTATTACGTTGTAATTATAGTTATATATGAAATAATCTCAACAATAACTTCCTTAAAACTTCCACCATTATCGAATCAGATAAGATAATCAAGTTGATTGTGTGATTGATAATACATTGATTATATATATTATTAACTATCATTCGTAATAAGAAGGGATAAGTGGTTAGATTGTTAATTTATATAAAACAAATTATATATATGTTAAGAAATGTTAATGCTTGTTTGTGTATGTTCTGGATTTAGTTGAAGTGGTTTGGAGGAATTATTGTTATATTTTTATCCAAGTTTAATTTTTACAAGTGATATGTTGAACCCAACCTTCTTCGAAATAAAAACTATCAATCTATAATAAATATTAGAATAATAGGAATAAAGTAAAATTGATAACTCAATATCAATTAAATTAATAATATTCAAATTAATTAAATTAACTAGTACATATAAGAGAATATACTTCTTACTATGTGAACATGGTGTAATTCATCATTACATTCCTCATTACACTAGTATTAGTATTGATTATGTTAAGTGTTTATACTAATTCTCTTTTTCAAAAAAAAGTAGTTATTCCATAAATGGTAAAGAAGGATTAGTTTAAGGAATGCCTGACTTATATGTATTTAGGAATTTAATGTGATGTATGATTTTCATAGGAGTCAGATTTCCTTTGCATCTTGTTGACTTGTTGTTTGGGTGCTTGGGTTTATTCTGCATGTATTTTGACAGTTAATTCAGTCTCCTAGCAAGTTGGATTTATCCTTGGGATATTGGTCTACATATGTTATGTTGTTCCTTCGTGACTGTCACGCCTATCTCCTTTCCTGATGTGGGGATCATTGCGTGCCCTGATGGATAGATGTGAATGATAACCTAGCCGGATTCTTGTGCTTCTCAATGTGGGAATTGGTTCATTGTAATAGATGTTGGTACTTGGTTCTGTAACGCCTTAATGTGTTTGGTTTTGCACGTTGTAGAGATTTCTACATACTGGTCGTCGACGCTGATGTGTCAGGTTGTTGATGTTGTCCTTTAGCTTGTAGGCATTGTCTTTCTTGTGTTGGGCGGGTAACCATTTTTATCTGTCTTTGATTATCATATGGTTCATCCAATGGAATGATGTGCTAATATGTCGGGTCATTGTTGTTTGTTTCCTAAATGTGTATGTTTTTTTCGTCGTCAAGTTGTGTTGTTTAATGGTTGTCGTTGATTGCCTTCCTTCTTTAAACAAAACAAAATTCACTGCTTTGCGTTGCATGTAGTCATAACGACGGGGGGTGTTACAATGTTTTTCCCATGGATCCAATTTTCCCATGCAAATCCTTGGAGATTGATCCTTGGTGAGACTTATGTGTGTATGGAAGGGCCTATAAAGTCTACCTCTTACTCAACAATTTCCTCGGGTGGTCACTCTAGTTCGTCGCTAATTGCTCAAGGTTTTGAAGAGGTCTCAGGATTAGGGTTTATTGGGGACAAAGTTGACATTGAGGATTTTCATGGTTGAAAGGAGGCTAAAACTTGAGGAAAGTTAGTTAAAAAGCATTGGTAGTTCATTAAAAACTATAGAGGGGGTGTTTCTTTGGTGGTGGGAGAGGATCTATAAGTAATCCAAGTGGAGGAGTTGGACGGATATGTGATTGCTGGTAAATTCATGGGCATCATATGTTGTTTCATTCCATGTCAACTTGGGTGGATAAAAATTGGAGCACTAGCTTGGGTTACAATTCCACTTTCCATTTACCTTCGCTAAAGTGGATTTAAGGAGGGAATGGGTAATCTACATAACCATTGGTACTGGAACCATTATCTCTTGTATGCCAAGCCATGAAATCACTTGTTTTATGCATAATAGGAGGCCTTAACTAGTGTACCAACATGGATAAAGTTTCCCAACCTTGCCACTAAATTATTGATGGGGAATGGTTTGAAGGGTATCGATGACTCATTGGACACCTTTACCTCAGCTGATGGAAGCTATAAGAGTAGTAATATCCATACAGTGGCATGTATACTTGTCTAAATCGACCCTTGGAAAGGGTTTTTTAAGTCTCTTGAAATGATATTAGGGAAAAGGATATATAAACAACCACTTAACACTGAACTATCCTAACATACCCTTTCAATATTCTCATTGTCATTTGGTAGGGCATGTATTGGAAGAATACAATTTAATTTTATTCAAAATTTTCAGGGGTCGACTACTTCATATGAAGACGCCTAGTCAAAAGAATCAAAAACATTTACATGGGATAAGACTCCCTTTCCTCCCCAACCATGTTTAATTTCTGGATTTGATACTAAAAATGTTAAGGTCCCTACTCCAAAGGATTCAGTGACTAAAGTACTAATTGGGAATATTGCTATCAGGATTGAGAATGATACCTCAACTGCACCGAAGAATTTCTCACCCAAGGACCTATTCTAGGAATATGTTAAAATAATTTCCTCCCAATGGATCCAACTTGATGATATATGGTGCAAAAGTGTGGAAAGATCCTTGTTACGAGTAATCCTATTACTATAAATGCTCACCTTATCTCTTTTGTTTTGGGTATTTTGAATGAAAATTTATGTAGTCTGTAGAATGCACTAGGGGGTTTCATCCTTGGTGTTCTTGGTTTTCACTTTCCCTCCTGAGAAGAGGTCCCTAAAATCCATTACTATCGACCTAACCCATGAAGGTAATTTTTTGCTAACTGAATACGTGGTAAAAAATGAGGCCTCTTCTTCATTCTCTATTTCTTCCTCATTGAGTCAAGAACCCTATATTCTATGTTGTGTGTCCTCTAATCAAGATTGGTTCCCTTTGTAGGGTTTGGGATTCAATAGTACTAAATACCCTGACCACTCGAAGGAAGGACACAAAACTACATTAAAACATGCACAAGAAAAAGCATTTAGTAAAGTCTTAAAGGGTAGATAGAAGACAATCTCTATGGTCCTTAGAGAGGGATGATCCCCAATGGAAGTCAATCCATGAAGTTATTATCTGCTAATATGTGTGGCCTCCTAGGAGTGGCTAAGAAGCTCTCCCTAAAGAGGATAATGGAGGTTAAAAGGCTTAATTTTGTTTTTATACAAGAAACTATGGGACGTTGTGACACCATAAATGTTTATCTATGTAAAGTATTTCCATTATGTATTTTCATGGGGTTGGACTCGACTAGTGCTTTAGGGGGTATTATAATGGGATTCTCTTCAATTTGTTCTCCCATTAATCTTTATGCAATTTTTTTAGGTATTATTATTGATTTATATTACAAGGAAATGGATCAGGAGATCATTTTCTTCAATATATATGGGCCTTATGAAGACCACAAAGATTTCTAGCAACGACTCTTTGCACTCAACATATTTTATAGGGGGAATATAGTTTGTGGTGGTGACCTAAATTTTACTTTAAATAAGGATGAAATATAGGGTGAGAGTGTTTGCAAATATAATCTATCCTCTTTTTTCTAAATCACATGGAAGCGATGGGTTTGGTTGAAATTGAGCCAAATACAGTTAGCCTAACTTGGAGCAACAATCATTCTAGTGAAATATATCCTAAGTTTTTCATGTCTTCATACCTTTTGGATGTTATCTATGTTAATAATCATTTCCTAGGAATGGGATGGACCTAGTGCATATCAGAATCATCAACTAGGGTTTATTGTCAAGATTTGTGGGATATCATAAAGGCATGTAGCAATATGCAATAATTTGTGACTACTTATTACTCCATTGAATTCATTTTATGAAAAGCAATACCAAGATTATCTGAAGAATCCATACAAGTTATAAGCATTATAGGAGAGTGGTATATGAATGAACATGACACCTACCTTATGATTTATAGGGCCACCAAATCTCCTTATGTATTTCCTAGATTTGCACTAGATGAGATGGTGCTCAGAAAAGTGGCCTATTGGAGAATTTTCCATGGTTTTGATGCTTCATTAATAAAGGAACATGAGAAAATATATGTCCAACTTACCCTTCATATTTATATTTAACCCTAACTAATTCCTTCATTATAGTGTGAGAAAGAGTAGCTACATAATTGAATACATATACGTCCTTTATAATGGTATACATAAGAGGTACCCAAGCTTCTTTGAAATGGGTAGCATCCTTCTCTCCCTATAACATACTCAAAAGGTCCATATCTTAAATGTAAGGTTTTCTCATATCAATGGAGTAGTAAATTATAGTATTTTGAGACTTAAACTATTTTCCTTCAATTCACCATTTACTCAATGCTTTAGGTTAATTTTTTGACCTACCAAGTGTCCATATATATTTTATTCTTTGAAAATTTGTAATACATTTACAAAATTGTTGAGTTGGAAAGATGAAATACACATACCCTTATCATTGAAAACTATTTTATTTTCTAAGTTAGCATAGTCAACAATCCACTTACTATATTTCTTCACATGGAAAAATTGTAAGTCTAGTAGCCACATTGTGTAGGTGTGAACTTTGGGTACTGGAGTATACATTCACATCCTCATCCTCGTAATCAACTGGATCAATTAGTATGGGAAAAGGGAGATATTTTGAAATGAACAAAGTTCATTTACTGAATATCCAATGTAAACAGGATAATAGGTTAAAATACATATAGGAGAAGTATTTAATAATGGAATAATGAATATAATATATATGACATGTATGATACAATGCCATGAGTTGTATACTTATATTATTTATAATTTGCTTAGGTTATGTATTTTAGTTAGGATGTATTATTCATTTGTTATTTATTATTGTTTTTTTTCATTATTTAATAGTTGTTGTTTATATTTATATATTTATGTTTGTTACATTTTCTATGTTGTTTAAATTATTTGGTGTCTATATCTTCAAGATACTTTGTCCTCAAAAAATTATATAGAAATAGTTTTATGCCTTTGTTCTAGCTTGTATTTCCTTCACTTGAATCTTTGTTCTTAAATATGTGAAGATGGAAAACATGAAACTGTATGAGTTACAAAGTTTTAAATAGAATTATATTATTGTGAAAGGGTCATGCCACTCTAGTTCAGTTTTCTACAAAATTATTTAGTGATGAATTCTATGATTTGGGAAATGATAAGATTCCACAATTGAGCTTCATTTGAAGAAAATGAGATTGTCAGTTTGTTTTTAATATTGATTTCATCATTGTTCACAATTACTCTTGTCATTTGATGATGATAAGGCATCCTTCTATTTTGCGTCTTGATTTTAGTGATAGGGAATTCGTTATTTGTCCACTCTAGCAATTTATCATTTGATAACATTCCATCATAAGTGTCATCCTAATTTATGATATCGATTAGATATATAATCGTTACTTTATCCATGTAATCGGTTTTAATCTCTAACGATTATTCTAGTTTAGTTGTATAAGTCATTGTTTCTTTACTAATCAATGTTTCCTTCTTGGTAAGTTGTTCTAACTTTTCATGTAGTGACTTTTTATCATGATTTAATTTCTTAATTTGTATAATTAATCCATGATTATGACCCCTTAAGCATGAAACTTCTTCATCATTTATTGGATCCTCAATTTTATTTTAAAGGTATTGATTCTATAACTTCTCATGTTTTAGCCTTCCAATTTGTTCAAGCAACATTTGATTAAGGCTCCTTAGACGAGATTTGTATTCATCATTTTTTTGTAGGTTCTTGTTTCAATTTCTTCTCAATATCTTGATTCTCTTGTTCTAACTTATAATCACATTTCTTCTTATCCTTTTATTTCTTTATTTGCAAAAGTATTTTTTGACTGTGATCTTTTAGGAGACAAATTTCTTCCTCTTTGTTAGCTACAACCTTGTCAATTTTTTTTTGATGATCTTAGATCTTTTGTAATGAGTACTAGTTATCTTGAAGGACTACTTTTGATACATATTTTAGGTCTTGTGATGAGGGATATTTTGGGCATGACTTCATTCTAACATACTGAATTTTTATCTTCTTTGTCTTATAGGAGAATGACAATTTGTTTTCCATGCTTAAGATGAAGGTACCCAGTGTTTGCAACTAGGTTTTAGCTAGCTTTATATAAACGTCTTGTGCATATACAGATCTAATTTTGAATTGAAATATAAAAATATAGTCATCAATTCTCAATTATATATTATTTATTTTTGAATGGGAAAAAAAACTTTTTTTACATTTATACTTGACTTGGGAATTAGTAATTGATTCACCAAGTCAATGTTAATGTAAATTCTCTCTTCAAATTGACAAACAATGATGCTAATATTCCTTCCTTGAATAGAACCCTCAAGAAACCAAAGTTAACCATATGATCCAAACAAATTATACCAAAGTCAACCATATTCATCTATAGTCACCTTTGTTCAGTCATAATCAACCATGGTCAAGCATGGTTACAACTCAACTATGGTTAAACATGATCATACATAGTCTACCAAATTTAACTATAGTAAAACATAGTCAAGTAAATCCAATTAAATCTAATATAGTCAACTACAATTAACCATAATCAAACAAGGTTAGCATGCTTAACCACAACAACAACAACATTTTCATTTTATTAATATAAATTATCACAATAATGTATGATAAGTAACATTAGTATGACCCTATGGAGTAAACTATTCTTTTCAAAGTTATTTTATATTTCAAAAATTAAGTTTGGTATATGTGTGTGTGTGTGTGTGTGTGTCTGTGTGTGTAAGAGCATAATAGTACTATATATTCAAGGTTTTCCTATGTACCCCTTCTTCTTCTTTTTCATAGCAGGTGGTTTGAGCAAGTTGATTTTGGAAGCAAGAAGAGAAAATGTTGTCAAAGGAGTCAGAGTGGTAGGACCAATCTTCATATCCCATTTTCTTTTTTTTGATGATGTTTTGTTTTTTTCCTAGGGCTCCTTAAGAGAGATTAGATGCTACAAATATCTCTTGGACACTTTTTATGAAGCAACATCAATGAAAATTTCTTCCAATAAATCAACTATGCTCTTTAATGGGTTGGAAACTGATATGAAAAGATAGCTTTCACAAGTTATACCCTTGTCTTCAAGTTATTTTGGTATTCGTTTTAAATAATCAAGTTTCCAGTTAAAACACAATGAGTAATATAGGATGATTGCTTGTGGTTGTATAAGAAAATAGAAGAAAATTTTTATTTTTGGTGCAATAGACACCTCTTAAGTGGAGGTAGGTTGGTTTTAGTCAAAGGTGTTCTTGAAACAATCCATATATATTGGTTCTCAATTGCATATTCTGAAACTTAGGAATTCAAGAAAAAGTGCTTTAGCTTCTTTTGGGTAGGAAATAAGGAAAGGGAAGGGATTCCCCTGGTTAAATGGAAAAATTTTGGAAGGACTAAAGAAGCACGAGGTTGGGGCTTAAAAATTATTTTTTTCATTAGCCAAGCCCTTTCTTTAAAAAAATTGTCGATATTACTCTTTCTTGAAGGTCTGTGGGAAAATATTATGAAGGAAAGGTGATTTAGAGGTCGTCCAGTTGAGGACTAGGTCAAGTTGGAATCAAATTACTTTAAGGGTGAATCAATATAAGGGAAATTCATAGTTAATTCCTTCCCTATTATTGGTACATGGGTAGCCTAGAAAATCGGTTGAGGGGACAAGATCATATTGGGTGAAGACCCTTGGATAAGTATTCATAGAATATTCATATGAACTCCTCCTCTACTTGAAGAGTAAAATTCTAAGTGTTTTACAAAGTTGGTGGATATATATAATCAAGTGAGCCATTGGGGTTGGTTCTAGTATTGATTTTCATATGATGAGCCATAATTACCTGTATATCTTGTTAATGAATGGACTAACTATATCTCTTAGCTCAAACATTGTGCAATTATTCTATAGGATAAATAAGATGAAATCATATGGTCTTGGAATAAATCTCAAGGGATTCTCACTACCAAAATAGGATATGAGGCCTTGATGGATGCCATGTTATAAGTTGATCTAAGACTCAATAGGGTTTGTGGTGGAATTCGATTTATAAATTGGATATCCCATTAAAAGTAAGGTTTTTTTTATGGCTAGCTCTTTCAAATAAGATACTCACTTGGGATGATTCTTAAAAAAGAAGCTAGAATGGTTCAGGTGGATGTGTTATGTGTAAGTTGGATTTTGAAATAGTAGAATTTTTTTTTGTAACTTGTCATTTCTCAAGCTTAGTTTGGACTAAAGTGTAAGTGTTGATTACAGATTTAATATCCTAGAACCAAGTAACTTTGTTGGATAATTTTAAAAGGTGAGTCTCAAAAAAGGTTGTATTAAATCTTAATGGTTTATATTGATATGTTTATGAGGCTATAACTATCAAGAAACAAGATGTTGTTTCAATATATACAATTGACTATAAGACAAGTGGCACACACCATTAGGATGTCTTATAGAGAAAGTTGGAAAGTATCTTCTTTAAAATTACCAGCAATAAAGTATTTAGAGATAGACTAATCTTGGGTTTCTTTGATGTGCATGTCAAAAAACTCTAGGTAAGTGTGGGGATGGAGCCATTCTTCCTGTTATTTCCATGCATTTTTTTTCATTATAGTATGGCATTGGTACATGAACAAACAATAGAGCTAAGGAACAAACAATAGAGCTAAGTTGTTTTCTTTGTGGATATTATTGAAATTAGTTTTAGAGAAAAGAATTAGAAAAATTCAACCGTTAAAAGATTCTAAATTACTTATGGAATGGGAAAACAACAAGTGTCATGTCACAAATCTAGCTATCGGACCTATTATACATATATTCGTCGAGACAAATCAAAATCTTTATCAAATGTTGCTCTTTCCTTGCACGAAGTTCCCTCGATGACTCAAGAATTCGACAATGATTTAAACTTTTGTTTCCTTCTTGTATTTCAACCTTTTGATTTGATGAGAAAAATAACTTGCTAAACCTTTTGATTTGATGAGAAAAATAACTTGCTAAAAAGGTCTTGATGGGATATGATCTACGGTTCTTTTGTAATGTTGAAAAAAAGTTTGATTAGTTTCTTACATAGACCATGGATGAATTGACCATAGCTCAAATAAATATAAGAAGTCATGGGATATAATTTATTTTTTGTTTGAAATTTGAAACCATGAAGTTTAGACAATGTATATTTTGATTTGGTGATAGAAATATCAAATATATAACTTTTTTTAAACAATATTATATAATCAATTATATAGTAAACCATATTAATATTGTTTATATTATTAATATAACTTAATGTAATCATATATCATATTCAACAATAAATTAATAATGAACTAATTTTTTTAAAATAAATAATATTAATATAATAATCATTTGTAACAATTACATTAATAATATCAATAAAATTGATATATTTTAATAAATATATATTTATCAAATTTCTAAAAACATCAACATTATTAATGTACTTGTTGAATACTTCATAACATAATTAATAAATAATATAGTAAACCATATTAATATTGTTTATATTATTAATATAACTTAATGTAATCATATATCATATTCAACAATAAATTAATAATGAACTAATTTTTTTAAAATAAAAAATTTAATACAATAATCATCATTTGTAACAATTACATTAATAATATCAATAAAATTAATAATATCAATAAAATTGATATATTTTAATAAATATATATTTAACAAATTACTAAAAACACATTATTAATGTACTTGTTGAATACTTCATAACATAATTAATAAATAATAAATAGATGAATCAGACTTCATCTAGTTTCAACGTAATGCTATTAAGAAAAGAGTAATGGTCGATACCGACTGAATTTTGGGAAATTGCCTCTTGTGGTATTTTGAATGGTAAATAAAGTTTAAAATTTAGCCAAACGGCCATGAAAATCATAGAATATGTTAAAATATGTTTGTTTAAATAGTGGAGAACGTCAAACTTGACTAAGAATAGCTAAATTTTAGTACCAAGTCATAAGCATGTTAAAATAAAATAATTCTAGTACCAAATCATAAGCATGTTAAAATAAAATCAAATAATTAAAAATTTATCACAAAAGTCATAATAATGTTAAAATAAATTTCTTTATTAAGTGTTAAAATAAATTACTTTGATTAAGTAGTGGATACCCTCAACCAAACATAGATTGCTTTTATTTGAAGGTTTGGAGGAAAATGTTAGGAATGAAAAGTATTTTGAAGTTCAATGTATATGTATTAAGATATAGGTCAAATTGAAATCAAATTTTTTTTAAGG
>JASDQU010586078.1:5286-19409 GCA_032191745.1 Picea mariana | reverse complement strand
CGGCATCGTGGATCCCCTCGAACTAGGTAATCGTTAACCTACAGTTCGAGCCACGGCGGGAGTGCTAGTAGGCTGTGGCAGGGCTGCTGTCCACACCTCTCCCTCAAACTCTCTGGATCTCGTGTGTGGCCCCTTTACTCCATATGTGAGCACAGTTGGCAAGCTATCGTCAGCCTGCATCATCAACCATCATGTCAGATCATGTCAGCAACATATCATATAATCAATAGTACATCATCAAAATGAAACAATATCATCATAAATGAAACAACTCAAATACCCCACTCCCTGACTCAATCCGGAGTCCAAGGGAGTTCCACCGATGCCTCTGCATCCTCCAGGTCTGACACCCTGCACACTCAAAGAAACTGAGTCAGCAGCACCTGTCTACGCCAAGGTAGTAAAAACATCCTGTCATATAACTCAATGCATCATAATGAAAGAAAAGTTTTATCATATAAATCCAGATCACTTGCGAGCAAGTGTCCTCAAAGAATAAGTTAGGTAAGTGCGCCAGAGCGGGATGTTACAAGAATCAAAGATGATAAACTTTTGTCTACTTCTTAGATTTCAATCTTTTGATTTCATGAGAAAATTAATTTGTTGAAAAGGTCCTATTGGGGATAATATCTAAAGTTATTTTTGGGTTGTTCTAGACTGTTGAAAAAATATTTGATTGGTTTCTTACATACACAATGAATGACTTCACAATGTATCTAATAAATATAATAATTAATATGATATAATCTATTTTTATGTTTACAATTAGAAGTCATGAAGCTTAGGCAATGTAAATTTTGATTTCCTATTAGAAATATCAAATACATATATTTTTTTTCTTGATATTATGTAATCAATTATATATTAAAATATATCGATGATGATGATGATGATTAACTTCCACCAAGATCGAATTGGAATATCGGACCTTAAGAGGGTAAGTGATTACTTGTGATTCTTTAGAATATTTTGTATGTGCTCGAAAAGTATTAGGAAAAGCTTTTCGAGATCACCATAGTTTTGTTGAGTTAAGAGGTTAGGAAGGTTGGTAGTGTGACAAATATTTTGAAAATGAGATCTAATCTGGGTATAGACTGGACAATCTAAGAGAAAGTGATTTTCATCTTCAACCTTCTTAGTGTCACAAAGGTGACACACTCTTTCATCCCACGACATGTTAGGAATTGACCAATGCCCAGTTTCACTATGGATCTCATGAGAATTTATTATTATCTTAGGAATGCTTTTTTTTTCTTTACAGTTGTCAAAACAAATAGATAATTTTGATCTTCTATATTAGGGTTGATTACACCCTTATAATACCTTAATTTTGTTTTTTCCTCTAACTCTTTATCACACTACATTTTCTCCTTAAAATTTTATTTGATGATATTTTTAATAGTATCTTTATTCTGCAAAATGGTGTCTTCCATGATTCCCCAATATTTTATCCTAGACCAAGCATCTTTATTCCATCCTCTCTTGAGTATATAGTGGTTATGACTCGATTTTGAAGCAATTTTGGGAATCCTCTTGTCTTCCATGTTGTTTAACTTGTTCTTATACATTAGGTATCTAGTCATAGTCATCTTATCAATGGGGGAGAGGCTTGTTTCTAAGAGGAGGATGGGATAAGGCGCATTTCCTTTAATTTTGAGATTATAGGTTATAAAATTATTTTTTATTTGTTGTATGTTTCTCAAGGATTCACGAGAGATACTACAGCCCTAGACTTCACATCCATAAAGAATAACAGGTGTAACGAGATTCCCAAAGACGAGTTCCTTCTTATCTCAAATCCAAACATTGACCGATTTACAATTGTTTTCAAGCCCATAATAAGCTTTCCATCCCCCATTAATCCTTTTCTTAGTTCTATAATTCTAATTGAGCTTGTGGTGAGTATCAATTCCAAGATATTTGTATGAAGTCACTTCCTCCAAGTTTTTGTTTTCATATACGAAGGTATCATAAGTGATCTTATTGGATTTAATAATCATAACCTTAGTGTTATTAGTATTAACAATCATACCCATATTGGAGAAAAAATCCTTGAGGATTCTTATTTGGTTTTCAAGATCATGGGGTCTCCTTTCCATAAGAACGATATCATTAGAATAAAGAAGAAGATTGATGACTATACCAATGAGAGTAGGGATGAAACAACCTGCTTTTTCCAAGCAATCTTCTAACTTGTCAATTTATAATCCAAAAACAGTAGGGTACAAGGGACAACCTTGTTTGACTCCAATATTGCAGTTAATATCTTTCGACCAGTCCTCAATGTTTTTAAACATAAAAATAACATTATCATACATCCTTATTGCAACAACGCTCAACTCAAGAGGCACTTTTATCTCTTCCAACCTATTCCAAAAAAAATTCCTAGGAACCATGTCAAAAGATTTTCTAAAGTCAACAAAACAACAAAAAAGATTGATTTTACTATTGTAGAACTCCTCTACAATGATCCTAAAGGTAACAAGATGGTGCACAGTTGAATGATATCTCCTAAACCCTGTCTGGCCTTTAGCTCTTTTACTGTGACTTTCTAGCCAAAGTCTAATCTTCTTTTCCAGATTAATTCTACAAATCTTGGCTAAAATAAAGCTAATCATAATGGTCCTATAATTAGAGGGAATGTTTCATTCCCATTTTTAAAAATAGGACCAATGAGGATTTGCTTCCAGGGTCTAGGGAATCCCTTCTTGAATACTAAATTGAAGAGCTTGTGTATGTGAGGGATAAGGATAGGCCCTTCGATTTTAAAAATCTCATCTTGGTATACTTCAATGTCCTTAGTTTCCCCATTTGCAAGTCGATTAACCCATAACACTATGTCATCTAAAGAAAAAACTTCATCCTCTGTAGGGACAATAGGAATGGTGTCCATGGCATTAGGGAACTTGTAAATACTTTTAAGTGGGAATTCCAGTCCCTTAAGGGAATCATATTATTTTCTTTAGTATTGAGGTTTAAAATTTGGCTCTAGAACTTCTTAGGATCCAACTTATATAGTTGTGAAAGTTTCTCTTGCTTTTTATTCATATCTAGTACCTTTTTTTTCTTTTATTAGGGATTTGTACGTATTGATCTTATCGAGTTTTAAGGACTCATTAGAAGCATCCCTAATAGTTTTCATAGCAATTTTACATTTTCTATCATACCAAGGGTTGTTCATTCTATTATTCTTTTTATAGGACATCTCGAAAGAGAACTTGTTAATAGAAGTATAAAGGGTAGTTGTAAAATTATGATGGAGTTCTTGAATGTTGTCCAAAAAGTTAGGAGATGTAATTTACTATTTAAATCCTTTAAGAAAAGGTCAAATTTACTTTTTTCGAAGTGAAATTTTCATTGATTATCAAAATTTTCTTCAATAGTGCTCTTGTGCATGGAAAAGTTTAGAGTTATGGTTAAAGGTTTATGATTAGAGTTGGGTTCATGGTCATTTAAAAGGTCAAAAATTTTTATTTGGTTGGAAACGAGGATATCATATATCAAATAATCTACAACAGTACTATGTAGCCCAAGAATACAAGTCATCTGGTTGTACTTTGGCCACTTCATTACTCCATTGAAAATTATTAGGTCTTGAGAGCTGCAGAGCTTGACCAACTCATTACCAAAAAAATTCTCAATTATGTCTTCAAAGCTTCTTTTGTAGCTATTAGATAAAACAAGGTCCTCATCTAGCAATAAAGGATTAGAGTTTACTTAAAAGAGTATCTTGTTTAGTTACAGTCCTAGAATTAACGTCTCCTAGCAGGAGGATATTACCTTCATTTTTCAAACTACAAATATTTGTTTCTAAATTATTATAGAGACAATTGATATCTAGATTGTTTTTCTTATAAAAAGTAGAATTAATAGGGTTCAAAATAGAAAATTGCTATATACATCTTCTTAGAATTGGTGTCTGAAATTTCTATCCAAATGTACTAATTGAGAGGGTTGATCTTATGAAGTTGAATGTGAGGAGAAATGTTCTTTCTAATATAACAAGCTATGCCTCCTATCCCTCTACGACGAGACTGTTTATTCCATGTCGAGAAGAAGACAAATCCTTCTGTGTTAGGGACGTTAGACTCTTAATGCTCCTAAGTTTCAACTAGACAAACAATATTAATATCACTCAAGATTCAACTTATTATAGGACCTTTGTGCCATGGAAAGCCACGACAATTCCGAAAAAGGATCCTGAGTGTCCCAAATTCCTATTTATTATTATCCTTCTGGTCTTTATGCCTAACAATAGATTTTCGATTTCTAATTATTTCCCATTTTCCTTCTTTCCTTASTTCTTTTACCTTTTGAACTTCCTTCATTATTTCAGCTTGGTCTTCCGGAATGAGGTATTCATTTATAAATATTCCTCGCCCTTTTAAACTCAAAAATTTACTGAGTATGCTATATTTATGGTCATTACAACTTACTTTGACACGGATCAACCTATCTTTGTGACCAATTATTTTTCCAAACCTCTTTGCTTCTATGAGGTAAGTTTTATCAATTTGTGATTTATTATTTAATTCTTCTTTTATTAATGCTAGCTTATCCTCCTCTTGTTGTTCTTTTATACAAAAAATTATGAGGTTCAAGGATCTTTTATTACACTCATGGTCCAATTCAATTAGCTTATTCATTTCCTCTTTGATGGGCTTGATATCCAATTTGTTTTCCATATTAATGAGGATCAAATTGTTAGTGAGTTTTTCTTCTAACTCTCTAATGGTATCTCTCAAGTTGTGATTTTCTTCAACATCTCCTATTTGTTGAATACTTGTTGAATACTTCATAACATAATTAATAAATAATATAGTAAACCATATTAATATTATTTATATTAAGATATATTTTAATAAATATATATTTAACAAATTTCTAAAAACATTAACATTATTAATGTACTTGTTGAATACTTCATAACATAATTAATAAATAATATAGTTAAACATATTAATATTGTTTATATTAAGATATATTTTAATAAATATATATTTAACAAATTTCTAAAAACATTAACATTATTAATGTACTTGTTGAATACTTCATAACATAATTAATAAACAATATAGTAAACCATATTAATATTGTTTATATTATTAATATAACTTAATGTAATCATATATCATATTCAACAATAAATTAATAATGAACTAATTTTTTTTAAATAAATATTATTAATACAATAATCATTTGTAACAATTACATTAATAATATCAATAAAATTGATATATTTTAATAAATATATATTTAACAAATTTCTAAAAATATTAACATTATTAATGTACTTGTTGAATACTTCATAACATAATTAATAAATAATATAGTTAACCATATTAATATTGTTTATATTAAGATATATTTTAATAAATATATATTTAACAAATTTCTAAAAACATTAACATTATTAATGTACTTGTTGAATACTTCATAACATTAACATTATTAATGTACTTGTTGAATACTTCATAACATAATTAATAAACAATATAGTAAACCATATTAATATTGTTTATATTATTAATATAACTTAATATAATCATATATCATATTCAACAATAAATTAATAATGAACTAAATTTTTTTAAATAAATAATATTAATACAATAATCATTTGTAACAATTACATTAATAATATCAATAAAATTGATATATTTTAATAAATATATATTTAACAAATTTCTAAAAACATTAACATTATTAATGTACTTGTTGAATACTTCATAACATAATTAATAAATAATAAATAGATGAATCACACTTCATCTAGTTTCAACGTGATCCAACGTAATGCTATTAAGAAAAGAGTAATGGTCGATACCGACTGAATTTTGGGAAATTGTCTCTCGTGGTATTTTGAATGTTAAATAAAGTTTAAAATTTAGCCAAACGGCCATGAAAATCATAGAATATGTTAAAATATGTTTGTTTAAATAGTGGAGACCGTCAAACTTGACTAAGAATAGCTAAATTTTAGTACCAAGTCATAAGCATGTTAAAATAAAATAATTCGAGTACCAAATCATAAGCATGTTAAATAAAATCAAATAATTAAAAATTTATCACAAAAGTCATAATAATGTTAAAATAAATTTTTTTGTTAAGTAATGTTAAAATAAATTACTTTGATTAAGTAGTGGATACCCTCAACCAAACATAGATTGCTTTTATTTGAAGGTTTGGAGGAAAATGTTAAGAATGAAAAGTATTTTGAAGTCCATGTATTAAGACTTAGGTCAAATTGAAATCAAATTTTTTTAAGTCCATTATTAATATAATGGAATTATTAATATAATGGAAAGGTTTAGTTAAATCTTTTTTTATTATGGTATATGGGTAGTTTAGTAGAATGTTCAAAGACATAAATTTATATTGGGGTAAATCCTATACAKGTATATATACCCTACTCATTTTGGATTTRAATATGTGATTTTTTAAGAGGATTTAATCATTAGGCCCACTCAAGACTGTATTAACTAATATATGATAAGTAACATTAATACGACCCTACTTAGTAAAACAAGTATTCCAAAATTATGTTATATTTAAAAAATTATTTTTGGTATATTATTTAAACATTAATTTTGAAATAATATAATATATAATATACCAAAAAAAAAAATTTAAATATAAAATAATTTTGGAATAGTTGTTTTACTTCATAGGGTCATATTAATGTTACTTATCATATTATTATGATAAGTTATATTAATAAAATGAAAATGTTGAATTTTGGAATAGTTGTTTTAGTCCATAGGGTCATATTAATGTTACTTATCATATATTATTATGATAAGTTATATTAATAAAAGGAAAATGTTATTTGAAACATTAGGGACACCTCAAATCCAACCATGTTAAGGAGTGGTGTGATCCAAGCCAGGTGCGATCCCCGGGTGACTTTGACAGTTAGATGCCCCTGGTTCATGGCATCTTAGCCACATGCCAATCCCGCAAGTCAAGGATATTTAGCTATCAAAAACAAAATAAAAGGAAAATGTTGCTATTATTGTGGTTAATTGTGCTAACCATGTTTGATTATGATTGACCAGGGTTGACTATATTAATTTTACTTTACTATGTTTGATCATGTTTAACCATAGTTGACTTATATGGTTGACTATGGTCAACCATGTTTGAACATGGTTGATTACTGGTGAACAAAAGGTGACTATGGATAAATATGGTTGAAAATGGTTGACTTTGGTAGACTCTCTCTCTCTCTCTCTCTCTCTCTCTCTCTCTCTCTCTCTAACGACCAAGACATACACCAAATTGGTTTATGAGACACTCTTGTCCTTTGTCACTTTTCTTGCTTTTATTAGTAACATAAGGTTTGAGAAAGTTCATTTTGGAAACAAGAAGAGAAGATGCCATCAAAGGATTCAGAGTGGCACGATTAATATTCATATCCCATTTTATTTTTGTTGATGATGTTTTGAATTTTTTCCGGGTCTCCTTAAGAGAGATTAGAACCTACAATTCTCTCTCAAACACTTTCTATGTAGCAACATGAATTAAAGTTACTTCCAGTAAATCAAATATGCTCTTTAATGGGATGGAAGTTGATCTAAAAATATGTCTTTCATAAGTTATACCCTTGTCTTCAATTTCTTTGAGTATTGGTTTTAAATACTTGAGTTTTCATTTAAAACACAATAACTACATATAGGATGATTGGTTGTGGTTGTATAAAAATATAGACAGAAAAAAGTATTGTTGGTACAATAGATGGCTCTCGAAAGGAGGTAGGGTTTTCTTTAGTCAATGGTGTTCTTAAAATCATACCTATATATTAGTTCTCAATTACACATTTTGAAACATAGGAATTCTTGACAAGATTAGGAAAAAATGCTTTATCTTCCTTTGGATAGGAAATAAGGAAAGGGAAGGGATTCCCCTTGTTAAATGGACCAAATTTGCAAGGAAAAAATACGTAGCGGGTTGGGGATTGAAAAATACTTTTGTCTTTAGACAAGTCCTCGTAGTAAAAAGCTTGTGGAGATTACTTTTCTTGAAGGTATATGGGAAAAGTATTCTAGAGGACAAACAATTGACAACTAAGTGAAATTGGAATCAAAGTCCTTTAACCGTGCATAAATATAATGTAAAGGCATAGATAAGGACTTCCCTATTATTGGTACATCACTAGCCTACCAGATTGGTTGAGGGGACAAGGTTACATTGGGTGAAAACCCTTTGATAGGATGTCTTGGAATATTCAAATTAAATCATCCTTTACTTGAATAGTTATAATCTAAGGGTTTTACAAAATTGGTGGATATATCTAAACAAGTGAGACCTTAGGGTTTGTTCTAGAATTTATTTTTACCTAAGGAGCTCAACTTACCTGTATATCTTTCTAATGAATGGACTAACTATAT
Organism: Picea mariana; assembly: GCA_032191745.1. Taxonomy (NCBI): domain Eukaryota; kingdom Viridiplantae; phylum Streptophyta; class Pinopsida; order Pinales; family Pinaceae; genus Picea; species Picea mariana. The sequence goes on along the minus strand of JASDQU010586078.1, from coordinate 11,019 downwards.
TTCTCAACTAAAACAATGTGAAATTGTTCTCTAGGATAAAGAGGATGAGCTAAGATGGTCTAGGAATAAATCTCAAGGGATTATCACAACAAAAATGGGATATGAGGCCTTCATGGATGCCATGTTATAAGTTGATCTAAGACTTGGTAGGGTTTGGTGGTGGATTTTCATTTATAAATTGGAAATCCCATTAAAAACAAGATTTTTTTTTTATGGATAGGTCTTTAAAATACAATACTCACTTGGGATAATGCTCAACAAAGAAGATGGAATAGTCCAAGTAGATGTGTTATGTTCAAATTGGAAATTTTCAAATAGTAACAATTTTTTTGTAACTCATCATTTTTCAAGCTCAATTTGGACTAAAGTTTTGATGTTGGTAAAAGGTACAATATCCTACAACCAAGTTACAATGTAGGATAATTTTCAAAGGTGGGTGTCAAACAAGTTTGTATTAAATCACAAATATTTACCTTGATATGTTCTATTGGGCCTCTAAATATCAATAAATAATATTTCATTTCAGGATATACAATTGACTATAGGAGAAGTGACACACTCCATTAGGATTTCTTATAGATAAAGGTGGAAAGTTTCTTATTTAAAATTACTATCACTAAAGCATCCAAAGATAGACTACTGCTTTGACTGGGGTTTCTTTGATGGTGCATGCCAAGGAAATCCAAGTAAGTGTGGACTATATGAGAAGTGGCACGCTCCATTATGATGTCTTATATATGAAGATGGAAAGTTTCTTATTTAAAACTACCAACACTAAAGCATCCAAAGATAAACTACTCCTTTGCCTATGGTTTCTTTGATGGTGCATGTCAAAGAACTTCAGTTAAGTGTGGGGATGGAATCATTCTTCCTATTATTTTCATGCATTTTTTTCAATAGAGTATGGCATTGGTACAGGAACAAACAATAGAGTCGAGTTGTTTTCCTTGTGGATATTATTGAAATTAGTTGTTTATAAAGGCATAGAAAGATTCAAGCATTGGGAGATTCTAAATTACTTATGGAGTGGGAAAGGGACAAGTGTTATCTCACAAATCTAGTAAATTACATAGACTCCTGGAGGTAACGAAAATTCCTTATCAAATGTTTCTCTTTCCTCGGAGGAAGGTACCTTGATGACTCAAGAATCAAAGATGATAAACTTTTGTCTACTTCTTAGATTTCAATCTTTTGATTTCATGAGAAATGTAATTCGTTGAAAAGGTGCTATTGGGGATAATATCTAGGGTTATTTTTGGGTTGTTCTAGACTGTTGAAAAAATATTTGATTGGTTTCTTACATACGCAATGGATGACTTCACAATGTATCTAATAAATATAATAATTAATATGATATAATCTATTTTTATGTTTACAATTAGAATTCATAAAGCTTAGGCAATGTATATTTTGATTTCCTATTAGAAATATCAAATACATAGATTTTTTCTTCTTGATATTATGTAGTCAATTATATATTAAACTATATCGATGATGATGGTGATGATTAAATTCCACCAAGATCGAATTGGTATATCGGACCTTAAGAGTGTAAGTGATTACTTGTGATTCTTTAGAATTTTTTGTATGTGCTCGAAAAGCATTAAGAAAAGCTTTCCAAGATCACCATAGTTTTGTTGAGTTAAGAGGTTAGGAAGGTTGGTAGTGTGACAAATATTTTGAAAATGAGATCTAATCTGGGTATAGACTGGACAATCTAAGAGAAAGTGATCTTCATCTTCAACCTTCTTAGTGTCACAAAGGTGACACGCTCTTTCATCCCACGACATTTTAGGAATTGACTAATGCCCAATTTCACTATGGATCTCGTGAGAATTTATTCTTATCTTAGGAATGCTTATTTTTTTCTTTACAGTTGTCAAAACAAATATATAATTTTGATCTTCTATATTAGGGTTGATTACACCCTTATAATACCTTAATTTTGTTTTTTCCTCTAACTCTTTAACACACTACATTTTCTCCTTAAAATTTTATTTGATGATATTTTTAATAGTATCTTTATTCTGCAAAATGGTGTCTTCCATGATTCCTCAATATTTTATCCAAGACCAATCATCTTTATTCCATCCTCTCTTGAGTATATAGTGGTTATGACTCAATTTTGAAGCAATTTTAGGAATCCTCTTGTCTTCCATGTTCTTTAACTTGTTCTTATACATTAGGTATCTAGTCATAGTTGTCTTATCAATGGGGGAGAGGCTTGTTTCTAAGAGGAGGATGGGATAAGGCATATTTCCTTTAATTTTGAGATTATAAGTTATAAAATTATTTTTTATTTGTTGTATGTTTCTCGAGGATTCACGAGAGATACTACATCCCTAGACTTCACATCCATAAAAAATAACAAGTGTGACAATATTCTCAAAGAGGAGTTCCTTCTTATCTCAAATCCAAACATTGAATGATTTACAATTGTTTTCAAGCCCATAATAAGCTTTCCATCCCCCATTAATCCTTTTCTCAGTGCTATAATTCCAATTGAGCTTGTGGTGAGTATCAATTCCAAGATGTTTGTATGAAGTCACTTCCTCCAAGTTGTTGTTGTCATATACGAAGGTATCATAAGTGATCTTATTGGATTTAATAATCATAACCTTAGTGTTATCGGTATTAACAATCATACCCATATTGGAGCAAAAATCCTTGAGGATTCTTATTTGGTTTTCAAGATCATGGGGTCTCCTTTCCATAAGAATGATATCATTAGAATAAATAAGAAGATTGATGACTATACCAATGAGAGTAGGGATGACACAACCTGCTTTTTCCAATCAATCTTCTAACTTGTCAATTTATAATCCAAAAACAATAGGGTGCAAGGGACAACCTTGTTTGACTCCAATATTGCAGTTAATATCTTTCGATCATCCCTCAGTGTTTTTAAACATAAAAATAACATTATCATACATCCTTATTGCAACAACGCTCAACTCGAGAGGCGCTTTTATCTCTTCCAACCTATTCCAAAAAAATTTCCTAGGAACCATGTCAAAAGATTTTCTAAAGTCAACAAAACAACAAAAAATATTTATTTTAGTATTGTAGAACTCCTCTACAATGATCCTAAAGGTAACAAGATGGTGCACAGTTGAATGATATCTCATAAACCCTGCCTAGCCTTTAGCTCTTTTACTGTGACTTTCTATCCAAAGTCTAATCTTCTTTTCCAGATTAATTCTACAAGTCTTGGATAAAATAAAGCTAATCATAATGGTCCTATAATTAGAGGGAATGTTTCATTCCCATTTTTAAAAATAGGACCAATGAGGATTTGCTTCCAGGGTTTAGGGAATCCCTTCTTGAATACTAAATTGAAGAGCTTGTGTATGTGAGGGATAAGGATAGGCCCTTCGATTTTAAAAATGTCATCTTGGTAGACTTCAATGTCCTTAGTTTCCCCATTTGCAAGTCAATTAACCCATAACTCTATGTCATCTAAAGAAAAAATTTCATCCTCTGTAGGGACAATAGGAATGGTGTCCATGGCATTAGGGAACTCGTAAATACTTTTAAGGTGGGAATTCCAGTCCCTTAAGGGAATCATATTATTTTCTTTAGTATTGAGGTTTAAAATTTGGCTCGAGAACTTCTTAGGATCCAACTTATATAGTTGTGAAAGTTTCTCTTGCTTTTTATTCATATAGTACCTTTTTTTCCTTTTATTAGGGATTTGTATGTATTGATCTTATCAAGTTTTAAGGACTCATTAGAAGAATCCCTAATGGTTTTCATAATAATTTTACATTATCTATCATACCACGGGTTGTTCATTCTATTATTCTTTTTATAGGACATCTCGAAAGAGAACTTGTTAATAGAAGTAGAAAGGGTAGTTGTAAAAATATGATGGAGTTCTTCAATGTTGTCCAAAAAGTTAGGAGATATAATTTACTATTTAAATCCCTTAAGAAAAGGTCAAATTTACTTTTTTCGAAGTGAAATTTCCATTGATTATCAAAATTTTCTTCAATGGTGCTCTTGTGCATGGAAAAGTTTAGAGTTATGGTTAAAGGTTTATGATTAGAGTTGGGTTCATGGTCATTTAAAAGGTCAAAAGTTTTTATTTGGTTGGAAACGAGGATATCATATATCAAATAATCTACAACACTACTACATAGCCCAAGAATACAAGCCATCTGGTTGTAGTTTGGCCACTTCATTACTCCATTGCAAATTATTAGGTCTTGAGAACTGCAGAGCTTGACCAACTCAGTACCAAAAAAATTATCAATTAGGTCTTCAAAGCTTCTTTTGTAGCTATTAGATTAAACAAGGTCCTCATCTAGCCATAAAGGATTATAGTTTACTTAAAAGAGTATCTTGTTTAGTTATAGTCCTAGCACTAAAGTCTCCCAGCAGGAGGATATTACCTTCATTTTTCAAACTACAAATATTTGTTTCTAAATTATTATAGGGACAATTGATATCTAGATTGTTTTTCTTATAAAAAGTAGAATTAATAGGGTTCAAAATAGAAAATTTCTATATACATCTTCTTAGAATTGGTGTCTGAAATTTCTATCCAAATGTACTAATTGAGAGGGTTGATCTTATGAAGTTGAATGTGAGGAGAAATGTTCTTTCTAATATAACAAGCTATGCCTCCTATCCCTCTACGATGGGACTATTTGTTCCATGCCGAGAAGAAGACAAATCCTTCTATGTTAGGGACGCTAGACTCTTAATGCTCCTAAGTTTCAACTAGACAAACAATATTAATATCACTCAAGATCCAACTTATTATAGGACCTTTGCGCCATGGAAAGCCACGACAGTTCCAAAAAAGGATCCTGAGTGTCCAAAATTCCTATTTATTATTATCCTTCTGGTCTTTATGCCTAACAATAGATTTTTTATTTTTAATTATTCCCCATTTTCCTTCTTTCCTTTCTTCTTTTACCTTTTGAACTTCCTTTATTATTCCAGTTTGGTCTTCCGGAATGAGGTATTCATTTATAAATATTCCTCACCTTTTAAACTCGGAAATTTATTGAGTATGTTATATTTATGGTCATTACAACTTACTTTGACACGGATCAACCTATCTTTCTGATCAATTATTTTTCCTAACCTCTTTGCTTCTATGAGGTAAGTTTTATCAATTTGTGATTTATTATTTAATTCTTCTTTTATTAATGCTCGCATATCCTCCTCTTGTTGTTCTTTTATACAAAAATTTATGAGGTTCAAGGATCTTTTATTACACTCATGGTCCAATTCGATTAGCTTATTCATTTCCTCTTTGATGGGCTTGATATCCAATTTGTTTTCCATATTAATGAGGGTCAAATTGTTGGTGAGTTTTTCTTCTAACTCTTTAATGGTATCTCTCAAGTTGTGATTTTCTTCAGCATCTCCTTCTTGGGTTGATTGTTTATGTTTTTCCATTTCTTGAATCAAATTCTTCATTGTATGGAATTCACTCTTGAATTCTAAGAATCTATCCTCTATTTGAGTTTGAATAGTATCTTTGAAGAGTCTATTTTTTTTATCAATCATTGCCCCTAGCTCTATTTGGAGTTTTACTTCTCTTTCTTCACTCCTTTTTTCTACTCATTCTAGGTGGAGTGCTCATATTGAAAATAAGAGAAGAAAAAAGTAACAATTATTATTTTGGATTGACTTTAAAAATGAAAAATATTTTTTTAATTGATAATAATGATATTAATTATTATGTCTCAAATCAACTTTTACTTATTAAACTTATAT